>JAQGCM010000736.1:0-21091 GCA_034699705.1 Hymenaphorura dentifera
GTTTTTGTTTTGTGATTTACATTGAGTACTACTTTGTTTTTACGGGTCCGGTGGATTTAATTTGAACTTAAAATTGCAACACGGTAATAACTATAATGACGAGTTAAGTCACAAGAAATTTGTTCTTGTATTGTCTACTAAATTTGACTATTAAACATTGAACTAGGAAGAGGCAGAGATTATGTAATTATTTTTGTCACATTTACATTACATTACATTGTTGAAGATTGTAGGAGGGCAAGTGAAGTGGATATTGGCCAACAAGTCCTTTATATTTAGAGAGTGGTGTTCTGTTTTGTTCTATTCTTTTTTCTTTGGACAATTTGTTTGGACAAAGGATAAATACTGCTCACCTTTACCTTTAATGCATAGTTGCTGCTACACTACAAAGTAGTTGTGTACATAGTTTGCAGTGCATTGTTGGACTTGATTGTTGATTGTTGGTGCTGGTGCTCCTATATAGGATGTGGTTTTAATTTTTGCACAATTTCTTTTGTCTTTCCCAAGAGGTGAATGTAATCTAACTCACAACACAAGACAGGAGACATACACACCTCCACATATTTACACTCGTGCGAACATCCACACCTCGCACAACCATTCCATTCTATCATCATCAGCACCAGCATTATGTACATTTTGTACATTTTCTTATATCCTCTCAACCCGCAACGTCTCAACTCAAATACACACTTTACTTACTTGCCTTTTGTTTTCCAAAGAAAAAGGGTTACTTAACCTTTGTTGAATTTCTCATCCTATGTTTTTATGACGGTCAAGTCATTAACAGCTTTTGCTCAACTATCAAATTTATGTTAGGTCATTTCTTATTTTTTTTTCAACTCAATCCATTTCCCCATCCCCTCTCATCAGTTCTTCAGAAGACACCCCTCACCCCAACTCTCATAGCTTTGAACCTGATAACGAAACTAAATAATTTTCTATATTGTTTTTCACTCCTTGCATGCACTTTGTCTGACATTTTCTGTTCAACTCTTTGGGGACAGGGTCAACCTATGCATGTGTATGCAAGTGTGTCCGACGAGTCGTATTATTCTCTGTTACAATGGAAAACAGAGTGGCGACACTCCAAAAAATAAAACTCAAGCATCATTTGGATACAAGTACTTTGCAATTGATGGTTGTACTTTCTTATTTGTCATTTACGGCGTTGCAGTCTCAAAGCAAGATTGAATGCAAAGCAAAACATTTGTCATCAATTATTGAGAGGTTTTCCCGTCTAGTCTAGTCTTGGCCCTGTTAATGTTGCGCAAGTTGGAATGATATTTATTTATCACAATTAGTCTACGTGGACCTGCATGTAGATTCCACCGCTAGCATATTTGCTGCTCCTGCTCTTGCTGTTTTGCTGTTCTGTGGTTTATTTTTCTTCCAACTTTTTTATTCTAGAAATTTGTCATCAAATGTAAGTATGTCTTTTGTCTGGTGACCCCAACCGAAAGGATTTTGATGATGAGACGACTGCTGTGTAACCTTCCCAAGCCAAAGTGGCCAAAGCAGCTCTACTACTACAACTAGTTTTAGTAGTGTTTCTCAATTATCATTACGTTGGGAAATTCATTGTGGAACGTTTTAAATTGTTGTACATTTATTGTCCAACTACGTTGTAGTCGTGTTGGAATAGTGGAATGAAACCATGAAAAATGATGAGGTTTAGTTTTTGGCGTCGTCCTCCGACTCCGACTCTAATAAAAAACGAAGTTAAGAAAGCCATAACTCTTTTCATTGCTGACCTGGAACCTATAAATGCCTGGGAAATGATTGAAGAGGTATTTTATAGACGGATTTTTTTGAGCAGTGAGATGAAAGTCAGTTTGTTTCGTTCGTATCTTCTTTCGTGTCCTATTTTTACTTTGGACAAGTTCTACTGCACATAAATGTAGTGTGGTTGTTCTGTGATGGGCTTGCCTTTTAGCCGCTAGCATCTGGTCGAATGATGTAAGGAAGCAACAAGTGTTTTCCCATTGAGAACACTCGCCCGGGTGTTCCGTTCCAACCTTCCAACTTTCTTCTACACTCAAAGCACTTCAAATGGTTATGCGATATGTTTACGTTAGAATGAGACTACCGCCACCAATACATAGCAAATAAACCTGTTTCTCCAGTTAGTTTGAGATGGAACGGAGCACAAAGTCGTGCCAGTAGTTCTCCAATTCTTTTCATTCATAGAAATTACTCGGACTTGTCCTATTCACCAGTTTAAGTACAATGTCCATGTGGGCAAGGAAATGCTTGGACACGAAATGAAGGCACTTCCACCCCAAGAATTCATGGGAAATTGTTTCCTCACAGAAAGAATCAGGGAAATGAAATGAAGTTGGTCGAGTCGAGGTAGTGGAGGAGATGTAATCGGAGATTTTCTTCCTTTTTACATCACATTACCATCATTGCCTAGACATTCCTTCTTACATGGTGATCTGAGTGATCTCTGCTGGCTATTATTGAGCTGGCCGACAAACCCCTGGCTCTTCCGAATTTCTGAGTTCTGACTCTGACAAACAACATAAGCAATTGAATTCTGTGGAAGTGTAAGAAGGAAGGAGCTACCTTGAGAACATTGCATTGGATCCTTGGACCCTATCATGTAGTGTAACTTTGTAACTTTGACTATGGAGTAAGCACTGGACAGTACTGGGGTGGCTGGACCCTTCAGCACTCAAGAACTGTACTACAGGACACAACACTTTATCTAAAGAGCGATCCTAAGAATTTTCTTGTTCGGATTTATTGTCAATGTCTACATCTTTATTCCAATAGGGAAAAGCTCAAAAATGAATTCCATTGAGAAGAAACGGAAATAGCAAAATGTTACTTTCATGGCTTGCGTACAGTTGACTAGCTAGTTTTCGACATGACTCTTTCCCTGACTACATGCAGTTGCATTGAAGCTCACAGATTTGAATTTTAATACTGGCTTCAAACTTGAAAAAACAGATAAATCCTAGAGACACGGAATTGAAATTACGTCTTCTTTTTTTGTGAATGCGTAAAGTAGTCATGCATGGCTTTTGTGTGATTTGGAAGGATTTGACTACTAGTACCTGTTCATTCTGTGTTCAAACTCTTCAGTTCAGACCTCCCAACGACCGGATCTGGTCTGGTCTTTGCTACGGCAAAGCCGAGCACATCTAACTTCCTTGTCAGTCAGAACAGAATAATAGGATGAAAGCCCCCAACGCAAGGTCGTCATCCCTTATGTAAACACATGAACTTAACTTGGCTTGTCTGTCATCTAAATTATTTAGTTGGCTAATTTGAGAGGGAATTATTATGGATTTGCCAAAATAGCATAAACGCACACATATTAAGACAAACACAGCATGAATTTTACGACCAAAACGGATGGTAAAAATGGTATGGTTGGGTGTGTTAGTTTTATTGCATGTTGAGATGTGGAGGTGGGAATGACCGTGAAAGTGCCGTCCAGAGACAAATCACAAAATGCTAATGTTGGATATTTTCAATTTATTTTGTAGCCAACGAATGCCCTTTTTAGACTCTCTGTCAATAACTGACTCTCATTTACTCCCTCCGTCCAGGTACTCCCACCAGAACATAACAATGCAAGCAATACCAAAATAAATTCATTCGACTCATTGAAATCCTTCCTAAAGTAATTTCAATAAGACCCAAGGAACAATGCAACACAATGCAAACTAATTGCACTACTTATGTACAATTTGCATGTGTGTGGCTTTTGAATTACTTATTTTTTTCATTCGGTGAAATGATGATGACCTACGAATTGCAGGACTACATACCACACACATTTCTAAACCTCCAACTTAATATTCATAAAAATAGCATCAATTAAGGGCAAAGGGGTTGCGCTGCGTTGCATGTTGAGCTCAACTAGGTGCATAAACCGTGCGAACGAAACAACAAATAAATGTTAGCCACAGTTGAAGGAATTGCTATTTTTGTCAATACCTTTTTGTTGAGGTTTTGCAATGAGGGCAAGGCGGATTCTTACGGTAAAATAATAATGTGGCAGGTCTCTGTGATACCCTTTCTGTAGTGGGTCGACTCAGCTGTTCATAAATCCGGGTCCAGTCTACGTTCTAATCAAATCTTGCTTCCTATGTTTATGATTTGTGTAAAAATGGTGACCCATTTTTGAGCTGTTTCTTAGTTTCAAATAGGCTTGTGATTTTGTGAGAATCATTCTGCGATTTATCATCTCATCTTGCAATAATCAGACGTATTCGTTCTCCTCTCTTTTTGTCTTGGGAATTGAATTGACTGGCAAAATCTTTGGATGAGATTGCATTGAGTTGTCGGTCGGTCGGTGTGTGTCATTGGAATGCGGTCTTGTCCTTGTCTTGTAGGAATTGTACTGCATTGTGGTGAAGAGTAGTAGTCCAAGACAAGAGTCTCAAGAACCGCATTCTCGCAACAAATCTCATCATGATCATCAGCATTCATGGAGTTGACTTGGGATTTGGGATTGCAGTTTGCAGTTGCACCGTATAAAATATATTTTGAGGTGACCGCCTATCACATCCTATTGTTTTCTTATTAGCAAGTCTTCCACCTCAACCTCCTCCCATTGTCTTAAGCTAAAGCTACACATCTCAAAAGTCAAAAGTGTTACATGGAAAGAAAGACATGTCGTTGGAATTAACACAGCATACTCTCGTCTCGTCCACAACTGCACACTGCAGTGATACAAAATTAAATGATTCGAATGACTGAATAGAAGAATGACACGAACTGACTAACTTTTTTTTTTAAAAAAATTCATTTATTAACCTCCTTCCTTAATAGTTCAAAGAAAAGAAGTACCATTAAAAAAATTAAGGATTTAGTTTTATGGTTTTTATTCTTTATTGCTTTTGTCCAGGAAAGGAGATGTGATTTTCATTTAGGATATGATTACATTGTTTCTGTCCAAATCCTTGTGTTGGTATTGATTTATGGTTTTCCTGTATTCTTAAGGTTTCTGGTAGAGAATTGCTTTAGTATACTCGGTGCGGGATTTTGGATGAGACTTTGTATTATCTCTTGACATTGGATCTCTATTATTGTTATTATTTTGGATTATCTAGTTAGACGCAATCGCCAACGAGTACACTTTATCCACAGCAGAGCACATTAATAAATTGTCTTGATTTTGACTTGAGGAAACGTTATGAGACAAAGTAATGCCTCACGCTGAGGGGATTCTAAACAATCCCGAGTCCTAAAAGGACATCTGACATCTCTTTTGCAGTTTCTCAGGCGGTCAGACCAATGCCCAATGTGAATGTGACAAGGAGTGTCATTTGATATAAGGTGAAAGCGGACAATGTGACATGGAAACATTTTCATTTAATGCATAGTATGATTTACATTAACATGCGTACACGACAAATAAAATATTATTACTACTAACGCACAATACTCAACTAAAAACACAACCCTCTGCCCTTGGAGTCAAAAAAACAAACATTGTCAACTTTGGCGTTAACCACAAGTCAAGTCTACCCAAGTACACTAGACCAGTACAAATTCTTGAGGAATAGAAACTGCTAAAGGATTTTCACCAATTTGAAAAAGTGCTGCTCGTGTGTGAATGACTTGACCTGATCTGACCTCCATACGTTTCCTGTGCTCATCAGTTTTGAATAATGCATATTTAATTCAATCGCTGCTGTGAGAATCGAGATAAAGGACAATGCAATCCAGTAGAATGGCCGCTCATCGTGCAAATGTGCTTGCTTGCTTCGCAACCGACACAAAATTTTGAATCTCTTTTTTGGAATGAATTCCTATGAACTTCGAACGAGCATTGAACTGAACTTATCTTTGGTGTCGTCGTCGTCGTCGTCAACGATATGTTGGTGAATGTGTAATGTATGTATTCAATTGGCCAATAGCTTTTAGTCGCATCTCTGTTAAGGTAGAATAGTTTGTTCAAAAGAGTAAGGTGAAGAAAGAGGACGACAGATCGGAGGAAGTTGCAAAATACAATACAAGCAATTGCCTTGAATGAAATGTTAAGATGGATCTTTTGAGAATTGTATTTTACGCAAGGGAAGGGATAAGGGAATAGAATGGCATGCCAAATCCCAGCACATCTTATTCTATTCTCATTTCCATTTGCCATTTACAACAATTGCTCAAACTTGGTTGAGTTCAAAGCTGTCTTTTATTGTAAGATGCTCTGCAACTGCCACTCTGCAATTGCAAGTCTTTTTTTTAATGAAATGGAGGGAGGCAGGAAGGAAGGAGAATGCCCGATTCTTCGCGCTTTGGTGCTCATTTGGAACTCACCTTCCCTTTCATATTAATCAGTCGCAATCACTTGCAATCTATCCATTACATTACATTCCACTTCCACTCTTCCACTTACTTATCTCAAACTCAACTCTACCTTAAGAAAAAATCATCAAGATCACTACCACGGAACATTAACAATCCATTCTACATAACAATCATTCCTTCCTTCCGGAGGCTCATGAACCACAAAATAAAAACATTTTACAAATAATTAAACACTACTTTCAAACTCAAAAACTATGTATCACAGCACTCCCTCACTGCTCAATTGTAGGAATTGCATGCAATCGAATCGAATTCGCAGTGAAGTAGATATTTCAGTGGTTTTTACATTTTTGTGGGTGAAAAACATTTGCAAATGTTTTGGCATGCATTTATTATTTTGGTCTGTGAAAAGGAATAAATATGTATTGCTTTTGTCAAGGTTGACGTGAGTTGGAGCAATGTTTGTTTTAATTGCTCTCATGCAGCCATAATATTCTTTCCTCTGCTGACTTTGAACACTTCTACTTCTGGTCTTAAATTGTTCCTTATAAATGTGAAAATGAATTCATTTTTTCATATCATTGTTTTGCTATTATTTTATTGTACTTCCGCTTACACTCTATACAACCATCAATCTTTTTCACGTAATCTGTCTGAACCACAATTTCATTGCTAACTTTTGTTGCTGACTCGATTTACACATACTTTTCATAATTAGAATTCAAGTTATAGATGCTCATGGTCAACAAAATCTGCTGTCATGAGTCATCGCTTGTTTCGACAAGCTTCTCTTTGGATCGAACTCAAATCATGAATTGATTTTAAATAATCATTAATTATCATGTTGCTACTGCCACTGAGTTAATAAAAAGTGGATGAAGTCGTGATTTCATTTTTGATTTTGACTATATCCATGGGCACAAAGCTGAGACCGCTTTGATGGCATGACAGGCATGTTTTTTCTCGTTTTTATGAAATGAGTAAATTACAAGTTCCGCTCAGGTACTTAGTTGGCTTTGTTTTTGCTTGATTTCACATTGTACGTTAGCCAGCAGCTACACATTTCATGCTGACATTTAAAATCAAAGCTACTGCTAACTAATTCTAAGCTATTATTAAATTATTACAATGTGCGTTACGTTTTAATCATCCTCACGATTCTCCTACGAGGTCATTAGATAATTGGATGTTTGTTTATTTCTACCTGCTTGTCACTACGAGCTGATCGGTGGTGATTTCTGATGATCGAATCGCACACACTTTATACTAGATTTGCAGTGGATTCATTTTCATAATTTCGTTTGTGAGCAGCAACTACTAATACTGTTTCACAAATCACACATTTCTTGTTTTATAATTAGTTTGGAATTTCTATTTTATTTGACGAAATGAAAGCAGTTTAACAAAATGAATTTTTGGATTCAAATTTTGTAAATGAAACTTGTATTCCAATTCCAGTATAAGACTGGACTAAACAACAAATTCAGGCCTTGGGTTACAACTTATCATCCTCAGAGCTAATAAGAACCCATGGTGTTTGAAGCGTAACAATTTTGTTTGCAAACTCCGGGAGTAATTGTTTACCTAAGTTATAATTAAACAGGCAGGCACATGCTGCATGTTCAAGGCAAGAAACATGTTTTCCGGAACTAGAGATTGTTTCCTAGGTCCAGCAGCATACATATTTACCAAGTTTTGTTTCCTTCATCGCTCACAGGTTTCTATACTGGGGTTTCCGGGGTTTGCATTTCGGTTGGGAATTATTCTTGGAAATTTTGTTTGGACGCGTAAATTCATTTACATTGCGAGATTTCCTTACGCCTGTAGCTCTAGTGTGCTCACCCATCCATTAAATTCTTATTAAATATGATTATGAACATCAAAATTCTCTGCACTAAGGGACCACGTAGGTTTCAAAAACTGGTGTTAAGTGGTGCCATAGCTTCCAAGTTGAATAAGTGTTTGGAAAGGTATTAATAGGTAGAAAATTAATTACTCTCTCTCTCAAATGTGAATCTCTCTCACTTTACTTTGAATTCATTGTGCTTGACTTGTCATTTGTCCATCAGGCGACAAGCAGAAGGAAAAGCAAGGAAAATAGCCCACGCATAGCCTAAGAGAAATTTGTCGTTTTTGCTAAGGACTGTTTTCACATTCAACTTTAGCCAAAGTAGTATTCTACGTACGTGCAATGACCACAGATGTTTACCCTACTTGCTTTGGCTTGGGCTTATGCTTAAGTTAAGAATTAACTTTTAGCCGAACTAACTTTGCAAAATCTGCAATTCCTTGGATCTCTTCTGAGGACACGTACATAGATGGTTGTCGCTGTATTCGCTCGCATGTCTAGCCGCCCTGCAGTTTGTCAACACGTAATGCATTCCATTAAATAGAGGAATGGAGCTAAATGATTTAAAGTTGGCTTCTATGGATTTTGTTTTGACAAAAGAAAAAGTGAAAGGGTTACACTTTTGGAAACAATCCATTTACATTTTAGCTACGTTATACTTTACATTCTGTTCGTGCGCACCCAATTTTTAGTCAAGTTTAAAACCTCGTCGTTAATTATTTTGCAATTAAGACGACTCTGCAATATTGCTCTGTCCTCAACACTAAATTTACAGTCCATGTTTCTGCTCCCTTTCAAGCGTGGAGTGTGGCGGACAAAAAATACCTTCAGTTTTACTACCAGAGAATTAGGACCACAGAGCTAGTACTTTGTTCACAAGGCAATTTCCATACAATTACTTATAAATGCCAGCATTTACTCTGCATGGTCAGCTCCGACTAGGCTAGGCTACAACTTTATTTCATTACAAGTCCAACTGTAGTACACAGAAGAGCATTCCGTACAATTGAGTTTGAAATTCATAAAAGTCACTTGGTCCCCACAGCACTGCAAACTGCAATCTACACGACATTATTTGAGAGTCGTGATTATTTTGCTTCCACATTTTACGACATGATCATATTACATTTGGATGTCACAATTAGGGTTCTTTAAGGAAATGCAATTGTACATTGCACTGCACCCATCCATTGCGTAATTAAGACAAGATACTGGGTGCAGTGCAAAAATTCGGGATGACCAGTCTCGCTTAACCTTCACCCAAATGAAGTCATCGTAAATATTATAATTAAGGATGATACTTATAGTACCGTAGGAAAAGATCTTATGCATTTTGTTGGCTCAGCAAATTGGTTTGCTTTTGCAGCATAAGATTTGATGTAATGGTAATGGTAAGTCCGTGGTTGGTGGGCCTGGCGATATAAACAAAATCGAGTTTATGTAAAAAAGCAAAAAAGAAAAGGGTAGTGTGGTAGCTGTGTTGTGATGTCCGAGCCGTGCAGCCACGGTCACTCATGCATACATTACAATGCAATTTTTGTTTGTGTTCCATTATTTTGCAGTTACGTCAATTAAGTGTGGTTAGTTTGGGTGGACACGAGAGATCCGTTAACTCTTAAGAGTCGCACCAAGCCAAAGCCAGAAGGTCGTTCGGTTGAAGGGAGGGTGGCAACGGCAAGGTAAAGTAAAAAAAAATGTATTCCTTGCGTTGCGAGTTGGGTGCTTGATAGCATCTGTCACCATACAAATTAATGCATGGTCAAAGAACAATGTATGCAAAGCAATCCAGTCACTAAGTTGGCTGAAGGCTAAGGGTGGCGGTGGCACTAATTTCCTACAAAAAAAAGTTAAATCTTTATTCAAATTCAAGAATGCCTCCGTGTGATTGCATTTTGTATTTGTTTCAATTGAGGAATGAGAAATGACACTTGAGATGACATCGCCCTCCATCCTATCCTACAATCACCCATCCACTTCCATGCAGAGTGGGATAATGAGTTCTTTCGCTCACCTTTTCTTCTGGTGGTAGACACTCTTGTCGTGGCCATCGACACAATTGGGAATTGTGTTTTTTTAAATAAGCCTTTTAGTTTCCAGAAAAAAACTGGACATCCTTCACTTTTACCATGATAGTCTCCATTTATGTATTTTATGCTTAAGGAGTATTTTAATTTTTTAAGTGGAGGCTAGTTTAATGTCAAATCTCGATGACACTGACATGAGATCACTTTTATGGAATTTCGGTTGTGAATTTGATGGACTAGTTGGTGAGATAATAAATGGTGTGTGCCAAGTTTTAAATTTTTTTGTAACCGATTCGAATGATTGGCATCTAAGATTTTTAACGAAAAGTTGAAATGAAATAGAAAGTTGGCTACTAGCTGGGTTTTTTTAAGTAAAATGATTATAATTTGGGCCGATTCTTCTTTCACTACGTCACCTGTGTGTTATTTTCAGAAATCACTCAAGTTGGTTTCGAAGAATGAAAGCACTTGCATCGGAGTCAATTGTTGTGTGAATGTGGTCGGAATGGGGCGGAGTGCTTTCCAAGTGTAGCTGAAGCATTTCATTTAAACTTAAAAATTTCGTTTATTTCATGCCTGATTTAATCGCATCCAATTTCTGATTGTTGTTTGACTGGATGTTCATGTCGACGCTGGTTTTATGGACTGGGGCAATTTCCGCCGCACAATAAATGCTAGTCATTCCTAAACCCAGGCAAGTAGACAGTAGACTAGCATGATGTCGCGAAATTAAGTCCGAGCAACCAAAAGAAAAGGAGAAATGTTTAATTTTGAACAACTTGAACCAAATATTTGTAATTGATTTTAAGCCTTCGGCTTTTACAATCTAAGCTTGCAAAGCAAAGCATTTGTAACATGAGTTAATTATTCGAAGTCAACCATTATTGTTGGATCCTATGCATGCATAGCAGCATGAAATGGGTTGGGTGTGTCCCCTTTGCTTCAGAACTATTCGGCTAAGCTAATGTCAAAACATTCAACTGCAAATTCATTTAATCATACAGAATTGCAGATGAAGACTGACTGAGGATAGAATCCAGGGTTAACACATGTTTTGATTGTCGGGTAGTGAGTCTCACGAGATTTGTTGTTCTCCTTGGCTTTTCATCACATGAAGGACTTTTACGACCGACTTACTTGTATCAAACGACTCTACTTTTAATTAACACTCTAACTTCCTATCATAAGTATGGAAGTGCGTTATGTGCGCTGCAAACAGCAAACGAACGATCCATTGTTCAAATTCGATCACAGATTCGCAGTTGGATTTTAGAGTTTTTGAAATTAAAATAATTAAATTGGTACGGAAGGAAATGCATGGATGTACGTACATATTTGTGACCTTACTTCCATCAAAGGTTGCTTTGCAAATGGCATGCTGCAACAGCAAGTAGCCTTGCAATTGTTTGTACCATACTTGTACAAATTATTTAATCCGATGTTACGATTAAAATATAAATTATAAGATGAAAGATTAAGAACAGCCAGTGAAGATTGTTGTCGACTTGCTCAAAGCACTTGTTACACAAAGAGCATGTACGTAGGTTCCACCGAGATCCACCGTTTGCTCATTAGCTTGAACTGATTCTGAAGAAAGCATGGGCAGAGGAAACAGAGATATTCGTGAGCACGTCCTCCATTTGTTTATAATCAAAGTCGATGACATAGTCAAGAGTCCCTAATAAATTTAATTAACTTCCTGCAACCAACATTGTAGCTAAGCTAATTTCACCTGCAACTTTGATGGTGTCCAGAAACGGGATTTATAATTTGGTTTAAATTTTAAATTTAGTCGTCTGCATCCTGTTCCCTATCCGTTCTGTAATAATACAAACACATGCATGCATGCTTGCCTTACTATGTGCAAATTCAAGTAATTGATGTCTGCGTGGAAGGTGAAGGAATAAAACTCATGAATAGGTCATGCGAAAAATACGGATCGTCCCTCGTCTTCATTATTTTCTTTTTTATTTTATAACACAATTTAAAATGAAGAAGTTACACACAAATGCAAAAACTCAGCTAACGTACGTAATGTGTTGTTTCGGAAAGGACTAGACTGTCTGTCATCAGTGTTGAATGACTACGGGAATGCTTTTTGCAGACTCCAACGTTCACGCAACGTGCTTTTGGCACTTACCATTGAATTAACCCTTTACCGTTCTTTCATAAATGATGAAGAGTAAAAAAATATCTGACTCCAGTCTGAATACAATGTCAAGCGCATTATATGGATTGCTGGGATGCTGAGATGCCGAATGCAGAGGACGACGGTACGGATGATGAAAATAAGGAACAAGGGTCAATTCATATATATCCTGAAAGACATTAATGTGGTTGACCCTTCCCCTGAGGCCCGTTGACCTCCTTCTTTGCTATTGTGGACAAAACGAACGGAATGCTTTAAGAGTGAGTGACTGAGAGACTCGATAGCTGCAGGAGGAATGCATAATAATTATTCCTCTTGCTTGCTGTGCTCAACCACGGAGGAGTTTAGTTGTCGAATTTGTTGTCTTACCTTCTTCTTCATCTTCTTCTTCTTGGAGATGACGATTAGATGATGCAAGTTGATTGTACTTTTAGCAGTGTATGTACGAGCTATCAAGTATGAAGTTGGTTTGGTGGTTGGTAAGCGACCGCGTACTTTGTTGACCGAATTATCCACTTGTGAGCTCGTTGGTCAGAAAAACTGATGACCAGAGAGACCTGTTGGTTCAGGGAAATCTTGCCTCCCTAGGCTGACGAAGACGGACGCAAACTTGTCTTTCAAAAAAAGTTAAAGTTTGAAGGAATGGTGTACATCAATTACATCATACTAATATTCAACATGCACCGGTGTGCATCTAGGCGAGAAATACCAACTAACTGCGACTCCTTCCCTTCAGTCCACTGTGAAAGTGCACAAGTGCAGTGTGGTTAAAAGTCATTGTAGTGCAATTAGTCAGGTATTCTTTCAAACCAAACCTGAGTCTTGGAGTTAATGCTCACAACAATCAGCACAGTCTCAGGTGTTAACAACGTTCACTTGCCTTCGCCATACCTTGCCGTTACTCCTGAAACTTGAGGCACCTGCTGCTGCTGCATCAACAATTTTTTTAAGAGCTGACCGACCAAATTGGCCTCAATTTCATTTGATCCTGTACCAGCATTCTTAAGAATAATTATGTTTTAAATGTCATGGGTAATCCTAACCAAAGGTCTTTCTATTCTTTATTACTAGCGTCGAGTACCTTTAATATACATTTCACTTCGGATTGTCGATGCTGTAGATTCTAGAAACATCTTTAGAATCTCTGAGATTTTGTGCCAAAATGAGCGGAAGTGGAATTTTTATTTGCTTCTCTGCTGCTGGTGGCGCATTAAAAATGACTGTTTTTGTGTTGGCTATGTGTTAGTCGGTTCTTCTGTAAACGCGACACTCTTTGACCGTGCAAGTGCAAGCATTTAAACTGCAAGTCTAACTTTGTATGCAAACGACTGTTAAGCTTATGAGACTGTGCGTACTTCACTAATGTGAGCTTTTAGTTGCTTCACTTTTTAAACGAGTTTAAAGTGCAGTCAGGAAAGTGAAATGAAAGAAAGAGTCTCATTAGTAAACACAGCAATGGACGGCGAAAGAAATTTCTAAAGACTCACATTGTTGTTTGTAGTTGACGCACACCTCCGCACCTTTGTCGACCCATTTCCATTTTTCAGGCGTTAGACTAAAAACTATATGTACACACAAGTGTGTTTATTTTGTTTGCATCACAAATGGACATTGTTTGTAAACAACCCTGCATTATGTAGGTGTTCTCGATGCACTAAAGCGTGCCATTATGATGTCTGGATATTTAGCAAAACTTGAATGAACTTTCCAAAAGTAGTTGGGAGTGTGAAGTGACAACTGGGACTGGCTACTTGGAATATTGATGTGCGATAAATTTGAATTATGAATGGATCCAATCTAATTGCACAGTGCTCCGATCGACACGAAATGAAACGAAATGAGCCTCGTTGAGTCTCGTCTCGAAAATTTTCTATAGATTTTTGAAATTCGAAGTGATACGGAGTGTAATTTAAAATTCAAAAAGCTAAAAATTTCTTGTGTCAATTTTGGTGTTACAAAAATGGCACTATTTCTTATTAAAAAAGTGCAACTGAGAGGAGATTGATGACTGTTTGTTATACAGTGGATTTTTTTATTTCATTTTTGTTGTTTTATTATGTCATTTTTCAACTACAGCAATGTTTTTCTTTTTGACATAAACGAAATAATTCTGATTTTGTTTCGAGACAAAAGTGTGGTTTCGAATTTCGTTCGGAGCACTGAACAAAATTTTACAAATTCATGGTTTCTGAGACCTTGTTCACTTTAGGTTGGGAGTGGGAAAAACATGAAGAAAATTTGGTTTTAGGCAAAAACTTGACGAGTATTCTTGTGTATATCTGACAAAATTAAACTCAAAACACCGTTCGTCACGATTTTGAACTGGTTCTCAGTATGAAGCTGTACATAAAAATAATTTTTTCTGTTGACAAGCACTTTCTGATCAGTTACATATTTACGTTTTGATTGGTGAGGATTGTGATGAAGATCCCATTGTACTGCATAAACATTTTGCTTTGTTTAGTGGTAGTCCACATGAAGTCTTGTACTTGACTAACATGAAACTGCACTTTGGTTAAGTTTAATGGGGAAGCGAATAGGTTTTCGGCAGATGAAAGGGATTGAGAAGAAGGGGGAAAGAAGTGAACAGATTATTCATCCACTTATTAGTCTTAAAGTTAACGATGCTCGTGGATACGAGCTATGATAGATTAGGACACAAAATGAATTATTTCCCCTTCAAGCAAATAACAGCGTTTATGGCGAAGAGGATAGTTGTGCTAAACTCTAGACTGGTTACATGGGAAATTATTCCACAGCACTATGAATGTGTCCAATCAACTAATGTCACTAATGAGTGACAAAACACAGTCTCAGCAACTGACAACTAGAAGCTAAAATACTCAAGGGACACTTGTCGTCCATTCTTTCTCTTGAAGATCACCGGCTCGAGTTTCTAGTCAAAAAGTGAACGAATGATTTCGTTACAGCGGCTCAGTCGGCTCAGTAATGAATCATCGTCATTTTTTGTGACATGAAAGCTTATTCACTGCTAACATTATGATTTTTTTCAAGGGAAAGGATGAGCTAGGACACGGAGAAATTATTTGCTAGATTTCAAGCATGCCTAGCCTATCCTAGCATTTATTTAACATTCAGCTCATCAGTTCAATGAATTATATGTATGTGATTGGATTGCGTGTTTCTTTGTCTTGAACTTTTGGGACAAGTGCCAAAGAACACAAATTCAGATGATTGGATTTCAAGTGCACCAGAGCCAAGGTAAAACAAAAGACGTGCTAAGATTTAATATACTCACAAGAACAGAGCCGTGAACATAGGCCATGCTGGAACGAAATTAAAAAAAGATTTACACACCGCCTTCTTGAATGTAAACCATGGAGCCAGAGTCTTAAAGCTTAAAACTATTAATCACAAAATTATTTACTTTTTTTACTGAGCCCTTTCGTAATAAGCTGGCTGCCTGACTAAAATCTTAAGTGGGATTATGATTACAATATGATAAGTAGTGCGGGCTGTGCATGAATTTTGCAAAACTCAAGTAGGAAAAATTCAGGAAATGCAATAGCATGAAAAGTGAGAGTCTTTACTGTAAAATAAATTACTCGGGCAGACAGACCACATGTACAATTGGACATGACAGTTAAATAAGCTTCGAGTGCAATAATTTCCAATTTACAACAATGATCTTTCTTTTGATTCGGTCTGCCCAATCTGTTTGGCTTTCTTGTCGGGTTACCTCTCAAGAGCATTGTAAAGAAAAAAGATGCGAAACTTTTAAGTCAGTTGAGGAATTTAAACTCAACAAGGCGGAGCTTGCTCAGTAGTGGCTCAACATTATAACTACTTTGCACATTTTTCCAAACTAACCAGTCAGATTTTTTAAAGTTATGTTTCTACATTGCTTCCGCTAAAACTACTCTCAAGATTATACGCTCAAAAGTTACACTTGCAATCATATTTTAACCAAATTCATTTTACGTAAGACCTACTTGAAACAAGAATTTTTATGTGTGCGTTTTGCATGAATTCGTGGTTACATTACATCCTCTCCTCACATTGTATGATTGCAAACTAACGATAAGTTTCAACTGCAGATTTCAGTTGAAATACTGATGTGGTGAGGTCCTATAATTTCTTTAATAATAATTTGGTAACTAATGTTTCCAAATGGTTATGTAGACCCAGTGACCGTGCTTTATTTGTGATAAATCTACTTTTAGTTGTGAGAAATTTTCCAAAAACTTCTGCTACATTTTCATGCAATGCGTACACGTTATGTTATATTAAATTTTTAATACCGTGGCCAAAACGCCACGCCGCGGTTAGTACAATGGAATGCATCTGGCAGGAGCACGCGACTTGTTCAAGTTTGCGGGAACTATCTACACATTTCCCTAGTGAATCTTTCCGATGCAACGAATTTCTGTATTGACTACTAGTTTAAATTGCAATGGATTCTTCTGGTTGTGGGAAACCGGGAAGAGATCAGGGAAATGCAGTTAAACCCAACTATATTTACGAAATATTTACGATTTGCTTACCCGAGAATCATCTCTCGCGACTATAGCGTTCTAGCCTCACTAAATTATTTGTCAACAATAAACTTATCAATGATGTGAAACGTGAAATGTGAGGATTATTTCGCATTGTGGGAATCAAATTGTTGTGAAGATATTGTTGCAGCTAATGCAGCAGAGCTGCTACATATCTCGTCGTATCTTTTGACGGCAAGGAAATCTGCCAAAGGAAGAGGAGTAGTAGGTTTAGACGGGATGTAATGTAATAGTTGTTGGAAAAAGTACAGGGAACCACTAACTGTATTTCCTTGTGTCCAAATTTGGAACAACCTGTTATAAAACCGTAACTGGGTTCAGATACACTGACGAGAGTACCTCCTTGCACAAGATACGCAATATTTGAAGTGGTTAGACAAGGACTTTGTTGAGCTATAAGGAGCAGAATTGTCTTCAGTGTTAAAATTCGCAGAACTTATTTCTACCGTATATAGTGAAGGACATTTTATAGACCGTATTTCATTGTCACTGCAAATCCAGATATGGATTCTCCTTTTTTGTAATACTGCACAAGAGAACCGGGATCCAAGAATGAGTTACGGCGAGTACGGCACTCATTCTTCGTCTTTGAATCTGAGACTAAAATTGTTGAAAACGAGCCGGTGACAATGAAAATGCTGAAAATTGTAGTTGTGTAATTGTAACCTTTTGATTCCAGATGGTAGATTTGTAGCATAAAGGGTAGGAAGCAAGCAAAAATTGTAACGATTAATTCGAGCACCGTTTTAAGACAGATCTCTGAAAGTTTGAATTGAATAGTTGTGTTGACAATTGATGGGAACGGTAAATTAAACGAGTGATTATGTAAGGCTTATGACATATTTCTTATTTTGACAATTGCAGTTCCGAGTGACGAAGATTGCATCTGAGGTCTGTTGGCAGAAGAAGAACAAGAACTTGGTCAAATCGTGATCGACGTGTTTGCACTTCTCTGTCTCTGCACTGCTCTGCTGTGCTGGTTCAGGAAAAAAAGAAGAAAAAAAGGACAAACAATAATTGGATTTGAATGGATTGTGACAAAATGTCTGAAATGAAGAAGTCGTCGTACTACGTGCTTTTCCTCGGTGCTAAGGAGAGCAAAGGACTCAGAGGTTCGCACTACATTGAACCAGTGCTCCAATATTTTATTTCTCAGGAGCAAAGGATGCAAGCACTTAAGGCAACAATACAAGTCAGCGCCAAAGGACTTCGGATTATCCCTTGTACGAATCGCGTCATTGGAATTTCTAGTGGTCCGGAGAGTCAGACTGAGAAACATTTTATTCCTCATCATGCAATCACTTGCGTTTTCCAGTCACCGCCACCTAATGATGACATTGTTTCCTGCATTCTTCTTATTTATAATCCGGACACAAAATGCCCAGTCCACGTTCATTGTTACAGGTGAGAGTAGACAATCAATTACACTTTCTTAGAATTTGGATGAATACTTCTCGAGTACATAATGTACGTAGAAAGTAGTAGTTCTCGACTCAAGTCTGTCTGCATCTTTTCTGTTCTCTCGATTCAACGCCAATTGAGGACCAAGGCCTTAATTATTTAATTCTAATTGAACATACTCGTGTCTTCATGCAATTGAATAGGAATTTCCTGATTAATTTAAGTGCAGTAGTATTTTACAACACATGAAATCGCACAGGTCGTGAGTGAAAATAAAGTGAAAGTGTCTGATGGTCGAAGCCAAGTACATGCAGTTGTACAGTGTTAAATTTAAAGGAAGCCGGTAGAGTTTTAATTAGTTAATAGCCTTGTTAAGTACAGTTAGAATTAGTCTGGTTTCAAAATATTAAAATTTATTTATCAAATACAACAACGAGAGGGATGGCAGAAGAATTACTAATTTGTCTACGTGGGAGACGCGCACGTGTAGCTCGCATCAAGCCATGCCATAATTTTTTTTTTACATTCTTTGCAGTACACAAAGTGAGAATACATCAAAATTTGCTTGTTAATTTCAATTTTTCGAATTCTTTATTGCGCTCGAAATTGAACGGTTAAAAATGAGCATACCATTTAACTCACGATTTTTTTACTTTTCAAATGGCCGTCAAAAGTTTTTGTCCGGGCTTCAAAGGTTTGTAACTGATAAAATTATGAAATTAGCAGGCAAGTTTTGACTCACTATCACAATCCCAAAGATTCTACAAAAACAGATAGCATGACTGAGCAGCAAGTGGTGAACCTACCTCGGACCACAACCAAATTTTTCACTTGTAATTTGCAAAGCCAGCGAATACAAATTACTATCCACTAACGAATAGGTCACGGTACAAGGCGGAATGCAAATTGGAGTTTTGGTCTATCTAACTTTCTACCTGAGCGCGGAGTGTAATTTCATTAACTTTGACTCTCCTAGCTTAATTGGTTTCTAACTTTATTTGAGTTTCATTAGAACTTCGTTATACGAGGCTATAAACATCAATCCCACGGCGATGGTCAGGCTAGAATTTAGGCCAACTTAATTTAAATTCACTTCATGAAGAACATCCACCGGGTTGTTGCTAAGTCTTGTTACTGACCAGATTTGATTAAAAGTATTTCTTGCGAACTTCTGACGGAAGCTTGCGGGCTTTCGGGGTTATTTAAATATTATTTATCCCAGATAAGATTTCGAACACGAGTCTTCTATTTTTCTTAGCACAATGATTAGGGTGAATGCGCTCGTTGAATGAATGAATCCTGAATGATTATAAACTACAAAGCTCACAAAGTCGATTTTCCTTTCCTTTCAGATGTGATTCACCTGAAACGGCGACAGTTCTACGGAACCAACTCGACACTTTAGTGAATCGTGAAGACAATCAAAGGAAGCTGAGGGACATCGAGACAAGACTTCAGTCGAAAGGTTTACTTCCATGTTCAAGTCCAGGGAAACGTGACCTTGGAACACCTGAGTTTGATTGCCGAACGTCAGACTCCTCAGAGAATTCAGATCGTGGGTTTGGTTCAGGTTCAGGAACATCGAATCTAACATCGGATCGTGTAGCGTCGCTGTATGACTCTTTGGCAGCCGAACTTCGTGATAAACTTAATGCAAGGAAGAAAAACACTCCAATTCTTTTACCACCAAGAGATTATGACACAATGCATAGACAAAGAGGAAACTTGAGTGGAATTGAAACCAGACGATGCTCCAACCCAGCCGTGGTTGGTTCCGGAATTCTTCAACGGAATCGAAGATCCTATGCTTCTAGGGAGCAAGAGTCCTGTGGACAATCTTGCGGCGGGAGGTCTAGTGGCATAGGCTCTGCAGATGACAATTGCAGTCCTATTCATGACCCTCTGATGGACAGTCATGGCGTTCACTCTTCCTCAGATGGTGAGTACTACAATCCCGCCATTCTTATTCAAGGAATTCCAAAGATTCTAGAGATCAAATGCTCGACACTGTGTATTTTATTTGATAAACTCGCAGTCATTCATGAAGGAATGTAGTCCACAAAATCAAATCTTTCTATTAGTCAAAGCACAAAATAACATCATGCGCTTCGAAAAACAACCAAAAGAATTTGGATCATTAATTTGAATAAAGCAGCATAGTTAGCTAAGGCGGCATAGGCGGTGCCTTCTGCATGTCAGTCTTATTTAAAATTAATCACCGCTACAAACTTCGTTTCGGAATCCCTGAAAGGACTGGACCTCCAAGCATATCTGATGTCCAAAACTTTATTCAGTCAAGAATCTGATTCACAAATTAAGCACATTGTTGGTTTAAATTAAGTCCAGAGACGAATGAATGATGTGAATGACGAATTCGAATTACTGACAAGTGCGGATGAAGAATGTAAATTGGGATAACACACTTCCAAACACAGATATCTTGTCAGTTAGCACATGTGGTCTTAGGAAAACAAGAATCCCTAGAAGCTTCACATTTAACTAACCAAGTTTCTATTGTGTTGGACATGGTTAAATTGTGGAATCTCTAAGTAAGCCTGTTGTGGGCGACACAACGTTTCCAACCGGGAGTAAAATGCATGGAGCTATTTAAGTTCATCAGGTGTGAAAACTATTTCTACTCCAACTATAGAAAGGTTTAAGATCCCGTTTGAGCCAAATAAGCGTAGCTGAACAACGACGACTGTCTCTCAAAATCTATACATTGCCTTGTTGTCTCGTCACTTGAATTCATTCATCATATCCCATGTGGGAGTCAGTCTCACCACTCATTCAATAGTTTAGCAAATTTTAAGTTCATTCTAATTTTGCCTTTTGAGACTTGTTCATTATGCAAATAAGGAGCTGAGCAAAGTAAGGAGGGGAA
>JAQGCM010000737.1:0-21085 GCA_034699705.1 Hymenaphorura dentifera
AAGTTTGAGCTCAAAGTTGCAAAACCCACGAAATTGACAATTTTGTTTGTATTAAACTCTTTCCGTTCGTGATAACGTATTTCTACTCCTCCAACTCACCAGAAAGAAAAGTTTACAGACAAGTTGGAATTTCGTTGGGAGTAGTAGGTTGGGAATTCTAGACTCCTACACAAACCTACTCTCATGAGGATTTTCAAATGACACAAAAAATGGCACGGGACTAGCTTTGTGATATTTTTACGTTACGTAAAGCCTTAAAATTATATTATGATCATTGTTTCTCATTGCCCGAGTAAGAAAATTAATTCTAGCAACCTGCAACACTCATTTATTGTCCTCTTATTTCCAAAAAAAATGTTAATCTTTGATGAAGCTCGATCAGGCCAGAATAAGAATGGGCAGAATGGTTCTGAATTTGATCAGTGCGGCGGACATATTCCTTGCTCACAAAAGGCAAGAATCTGAAGAGTTAATACGAACTCAAATTTGTGGTGGCAATATTTTTAACGGCTATCGCGGGATTGGAGCAGAACTTGATTTGATGGAATGAATTAGAATTGTCACAAAGTTGTATATATGAGTAGGTCTTTGGAGCTGGGCTGTGGCTGTTCTGTTGCAGAGAGTGGATATACGAGAGGGAACAAGGTATCGTGTGACCTGAAGGAAACGCAGATTCTACTTCTTTTTTTTAGTTGTCGAGGCGCGCTGGTTGTAGGAAGGAAGGAAATCGATCCGGCCCTCCTGACGCTGATGCTGATGGGCGAGTCGAGTGAGAGAAAGCGTTGTTAGTGGAGCACTCGAATATCCACCGCCGTCGTCTCAAAATACCCGTCTCGAACAACGCGGATCCGAATACAGATTTTGAACTAGCTAGCTAGCTCAGAAAAGACTCCTACTCCGCAAAATGTGCAATCACAATACACGCCAGGCGTCAGAGCAATATTGCTTTCTCCAACCCAGAATCCCTCTATTCTCTCCGTCTCTTAACTTCTCACTTTATTCATGCCCGTCCGATCTTTCTTCACAGCAATCAGAACCAACCATACAGATTTAGCTAGGCTAAGAGTTGATAAACCATTTAAAAAGGTCTGGGCTCAACTTAAATTGAGCTTAAGCAACGAGCGGAGAAAGTAATTTCGCGCCCCTTGGTGACGGGTATATGACAAGCCTTGTCTTTGTGTTTTGCGGTTGCGGCAAACCTTGGAAATAGAATGTGACTGATTGTTGACGCGACTGAAGTTGCGGCAGAGAGCAATTAAGTTGATGCAAGGTGAGAGTAACACAATTGACAGTAAATGTAATTCGGATGTTGGTGAAAGTAAAACTTTCACCGCCTTGAGTTCTGAGCTACTTTAGAAGTTTATTTGGTAAGGAGAAGGTAATGAAATTCTGAGACATAAAATTGGCAGTGAAGCGAGTACGGGTGTCAATTTTGGAATGACCGTTTCACATTTAATTCTGGTCACAAAAGTGTACTGCTGTAGCAGCAGGTCCACCAACTCTTGTAGCCAAAGGTTTCGTGGAAGCAATTTAATGTCTCTGACTGAGGAGATAGAATGCGTTTTAGAAGATTTTGACCAACCTTAGTTTCAGGGTGGGTCGCCAACCCACCGCATCGATTACAGACCAATGTTCCACATTCAGCACACTCTTGAGCCAGATGTCCGTCTCGCCCGCTCAACTAAGTACACAAACCAAACAACTTTCACAATATGTTTCGTCCCTTCTTTTACAAAACTAAACCTTTAAAGCAAGCATCCATCTACTATTTTACTTTATCTCAGAATCACACAGCATACGTTATCCTCAAAGTTACAGATGCTTAAGATTTAGGAAAACTACAACGACGAATGACATCAATTGAATGGTGAAAAGCTTTCACATAAATACAACAACAACAAAAAACAGGATGAAAAAATTGTTTGAATCATTTACATCACGCTGTCGGCATAAAGGGCAAAGGCGAACTCCTCCAAAGTCCCCGTCGTATCCGGAGCTACTGCGTTGATCTTCAGGTCTGAAATTATAAATCATGAACTCAATAATTAGAACGGAAACCACGCCAAGTTCAGTTTGACATGAGTTATGGCATTCCTGTCATTTTTTAATACAGTTCCGCGACTAAGATAGCTTTGAAAACCATGTACAACTGTAAAACTATGACGAATCAAAATGTATCGAAATGTATACATATACAGTAGTCAAGTTTCACTGTGGTCCACGGTGGAAATGTTAACGTCATTTCCCATCAACCGGAAAAGTCTGTCGGTTTTACCCTCAACCTCAAAACCCCAACCGACAACCTTGACAAATCAAACAGCAATTCGAGGTGAAGCATCGCTCCAGCACGAACTCGGCTATATTTATAATTGAAAACTCGCAAAATAATAATGCTCAAAATTTCGTAGAGGCGGCAGTTTACGTGAAATATTTCGAATTCCTGTAAACTAAAAACTGAATGCGCATTTAAAATAAATGAATTTGAACCGGTCTAAGAGAGATAACAAAATAATTTATCGTAGCAATTCTATTACAGAGATTAGCATTGCTCCTTGCCTGGCAGAGTTGTCACATTGCCAAGAATGGAAAGAATGAAGGAAATGTGTTTCATGGACTTTCCTAGCTAAAAATGTCATTCGGGACCTTCATAGTCTGAAAGAACCAAAATTGGGTAGAAGTCATTTGCAGCGTCTTGAACAAAAAAATGAAAGAAATGAGAGCAATTTCTTCAGTGCGAGACAAATTCTGGAAGCTTTTGAGTTAACTGTATTGACTCGTATCTGCTCAAGAATAAATTATTTTGAGGAGCCAACTCAGCCAACAAAGGAAGTAGCTCAGCTCAGCTCAGTACATCAACAATCAATATCCCCATCAAATCAAAAGTCTACAGCGTTAATGGCAATCCAAAATATCAGATAAATCGATAGTGAGTTGGACAGACGTACGAGTTGATGAGATTGACACAGTGAGTTGCATAAAAATGTGATAATCCTTACTATACTACTCAAGTGAAATGAAATTTATCCAAGTCTTAAACTTGCTCTAGGGGGCACGACTATTGTGCGTAAAGGGATTGGTCTCTCGGACTTATCATTTCAACTCCACTAAGCTCCGATATAAAATTCGGATTCCAGACTTGGCATTGAATGCTAGTTTATTTGCCTAAATGATGTTAACTGCTTGATTCCTTTTCCCTTTTGCTTTTCAAGCGAAAAGAAACTGCAAAAAAAAGTTAAGCCTGGTACTTGGGTCGAGTGGTAAAATTGCAGACGGTAAGCGTAAATTAAATTAATTAAAGGTAAAAATAGACGTCAGAGACTACTACGAGGGTAGTGGAATTTTAGCTTTTCAGGAAAGGCTCAAAACAATAACTGTGACACTTGTTTTTAAGAGTCTTAAATCTGAAACACCTTTTATCAAAATAATTCTTTGTAACCAGAGCTGAAACGGGAATATCATGTTCGCACTTCGCACCAGCACCTCGACGTGTAATGGACTAAAAATTATACAGACAAATAAAAAGTTACAACCCAACAAATCCATGAAGAAAACTCTGTATAAATTTAAAGAATTCACTCCCTAAAAAAATGTAACAAAAATTATCACTAGCGCTGGATTTATTCAAAAATTAATTTATTTGACATACCGCTGGCCAAATCAATTTGGATTTATTCAGAAATAATTTACTTAGATTTACGTTAAAAACACGAAATTCTGTTTCTGTGACGCTCCAAGATTCAAAATTTGCATGCAAGAATTAGTGTGCGAAATGAAATTTTAATAACTTAAATATATCTCTACCAAGAACAAGTACTTCCTTTAATTTTGAAATGCAACTCATCGTTTGATTTGGTATAAATATTAAACGAGAGCATTGAGATGCATTCACTTATCGTTAGTGCTAGGAATCGCAAACGGAAAGTTTGTTGAACCTGTCAGTGTACCGAGACTCATTTCTGGTATTCTGGTACAGTAATCTGCCTTCACCACAACAGGGATTGGTTCATAAATCAGAAGTCCAGTGCGTAGTAATAAATTTCGCAACCATTAACTTGCCAAACTGTCTACAAAAGAAAAATGAAACGTTCCAGTAAGTCAGACCATTTAAATAAATTCAAGAGAGAGAGAGAAAGAGCGACGGCCGCGTTCCGCTTTTCTACTTGAAATCCAATATTTTCATGTAAAGCCATTTGTTATAGTCTGTCCAATGGAAGATGACTTGTGCTTTGTACACAACATTCACCAATGCTTTTACAAACACATTTTGTTCGTTGATGCGATAATTATACAATTTTTTTTAGCACGACAAGCAACCAAAACCGATCGAATCAATTTTTTTGGGGTTTGCTTGGATCGGACACAGCGATCGGCAAAATTGGAAATGCATAACTGACTACTACTATAACTGAATGGTATGAAATTAGAGTCAGTCGATTCCAACTTTGTTCAGTTTACCGTTGTCATATTTTAACAATCGGTTCAGATACGAGAAGCAATTAGGCCGTAACTTCTACTTTTGAAAGATTTATTATCTTTGCTTGTAGTGTTATAATTTGCAGAGTGTTGTGATCGAATCATCCATTTACTGTTGTAGTCCTACTGCGTTCAGCTCTGCAGCCAAACATATTTATTTACTACTGCAGACCTCCACCCACTTTAAAAATTCCCCATTGTCCACTTACACTAAAATAGACGCTATTCTAATGTTTCGTATTCATTTTAATTTAAGGGAGTTGAAATGCATTTTATGTTTGACACTTGCAGAAATAAGACTACAGAGCAACTCTCAATTAAGAAACACGCAGAAATAAGAAGCTGTAGTATTTTAACATTCTACTTTAGAACTTAGAACTAAAAAGAAATTTAGCATAAATACTTTTAAACCACATTCAGAGCTGTGTTTCCGAACCTTACATTACATACATGTAACTGCCCTGAACCATAGACCGATACATATGCAGCAACATTTATTTTCCAAACAATACTAAAAAAAATTATTTAAAAGCGGGACAAGTTCTTGTTTGTGAGCCAAGTGTTCTCGTTGATTTAGCAAATCGAACATTTATTGCAGAAATAAACTAACAAGCGAGGGTTCGCATGAGTCATTCAATTTGTAAGAAATCCTTTACTATCAAATAAAGTATTCCTATGGTGCTTTCTCCCGTTTAATTATTTTTGTTTGTAACTTCCGGGATTCCGATGCATGCAGCTGGAGAATCCTCCGGCTCGCCTCTACAAACCGCAGTTTGTGAAATTTAGAACCTCAAGTTTCCTTCTGTACTAAACAGACGTGGGAATTTAGGTAACCATTCAAACGCAGGTATTTGATCAAAACTTTGATGAACCACAGTTTCCAGTTGGATAAAACTTTTGTGGGAGACAAGACCTAGCCAGTTTCTAAGATAAAATAAACTCCACAGTCTAATTAGGAAAGTTGTTCAAACATTTATACAATGCAAGCTAATTCAAAAGTTTGGATGGATGAATCCAATTGTGTCTGGTTGATGTTTAAAGTCGAGAAGAAATGATCCAACGTTGAGTGTAACGGACCAAAGAGTTCATTTCTCAAACATCACTCGATAGATTTTGTTACGAGGAGTGAGCAATAAATTAAAACTGTCTCCAAATAGGCAATCAAGGTTCTAGTGTGTTTTGTGTAGTAGTAAGTTTTTAGAGACGTAAATCCTAATTGTGTAGGAGCGTGTAACGGAATTACCTTTCAACTTTACGGTTTACGGACATTCTTGGACCGTAAACCTATACAAGTGCACATTATTAACTTCTGTGTGTAGTTTGAGAGAAAGTCGGTGAAAGTGAACATGTGAAGCACTCGTTCTCATGTTTGTTTAGCTTGCTCTGAGCACGCCATGTTTTCTTAATAAAATGACTCTTCCTTCTTGTCCATAAGAACTACAAGGGTAGCCAAGTTCCTGAAAAATCGCTTTGGCCAGCCTGAACTTTCACAAGAAAGTCGTGACCAATTTTTCTGCGTTAGATTATGATACTAGCCAAGCAAAAGGTTCAGCTAACCAATTCCTTGGGATCTCTCAAAGGGATGAGAAGCATGGAGGTGTGTCCTTTGGGGCCTACAAATGCACGCCGTGGATCTTGCATTACATTTCGGACTTTGACCAAAGGATGTGCACAGCGAACCGGAACAGAAAAATGGTTTGCGGAGTGCGGAAGAGAGAGAGAGGGAGAGAAAAAAAAGATGATCACCTCATCATACGTGATGGTCCGGGTTGACCCAAAGATGAAGTCTGAGGAATAGGGGCGGGTGGGGGAGCGTCTTGCTCCAGCTGTTGAGCCTTGGCCATTACATTTTCAATCATTGCACGCTCTTCAGCGCTCAAATGACTCAGGTCCAAGTCAGGAACAGGAGCTCCAACATGCCCTCCGACGCCAGAACTTCCACCTCCTCCTTCAAACACAAAACCAATTTTGAATTTTCCATACTTAGAATTTAATATTTAGAAGTCAGTAGTCACTACAATTACGTACGCATACAGTCTTCAGACATTCTTAACTTTTCAAACTGAAAGCCTTATGATAACGCATGGCAATTGAGTCGGACTCCGAGGGCTTGTTCCCTCCAAATCTCTCTTTTAACAGCGCTCATTAGTTTTAAGTGAGTGAAAGCGAATATTGTTTACTTGATCTTTGCTCCGATGCCTAGTAGTCGTAAGTCGTAACAGAGCCTACAACTCTTTTGATGCCTTTGGGGAAAGCAATGATTTTAACGATAATTCTAATGATATTAAGCCTTCCTTTTATTAAGTCCGAACAGCTCTTCGCCGAATTAGACTTCAAAGGGTTGCAAACACAATTCTCACGTACCGTTCTACACATTTCACCAACCGCTGCGCTGTCCCGGTTATAATCTTATATACATCAAACAAAATCCTCGATCTCTGGCTGCCCTTTAGCGTACTTTTGCCAAAGGTTGTGATGTGATACCCATCTACCCAAACTAACCAGTGGGGCCAAAACAGTATGGCATTTTCTGAACACAATATGAATTTCTATGTAAGCAGATGTGAAGTGGACATCAAGTTTCGGGGGCTGTATTGTGTCAACTATTTATTCACCTATTAAAAATGCACGCGAATTATGAACTCAGTTTTCATTTTTGAATTACTCTGCAGCAGATGGATTTTGTAATTTGCTAAGTAACCCAATCTTATCTTTCTCCCCGGGTGAAAGTGCAGTGGTGGAAGACTTGGAATAACTTCTCCGAATTAAAGTTTCCGGAAAGAAAGTTGCAAATGGAGGTTGTTCTTAACGATATTTGTTAATTAATTTAGGAACCACACACTTACATGTGCAAAAAGAAGGAAGATCAGTAGAGCCCAGATAATACAATTCAATTAGTGGAAGGCTAAGCTAAGTCCTGGGCTAAGACAGAACGGGTAGGAAAAGGCCAAAAGCTCTGGGGTAGGATAGGGGAGGGGAGGGGGGGGGGTATGGTTTTCTGTGAGTGGGCCGAAGGCTCTTGAGCAGATGCAGAAACCAACTCAGAATAATCAGAGCTGAGGACGATGGAGGAAAAAAAGAAAGAGATGTGCATGTGCTGGATGGAGAAAACGAACGGAGAAAGTGGGGAAAGAAATCTGAGTCTTTACGCGTCAAGGAGCGTGAAAGTAGTGTGATCTTATGGACAATGACACCCAACATATTCTTCTTCACGAAATATAATGCGCCAAATTCCCGGTGAGAGTTTCTACTACATATGAACAATCCAATATCTTGCACGATTAACCCTTCCATGCTACATAAATATTTTCACTTCCTTAACTACTGACTCATCTATTCCTTTGCCAAACGCCATGAACACATGTTCTCTGCTCTACAATGCCTCTGCTTCCTCCTGCTTGCTCGAGTGTCGGAGCATCATTTTCAGACTAACTGGTTTCAAAAGAAAGTGAGGTGTTGGGCTGTTGGGCAAGAAAGAGCTTCTATTAAATAAACTCGGTTTAGGTTCTAAGAAAAAAAAGGAATTTCGTGTAGGATCGTAAAAGGTTTCGAGTTGAAGGGGTGAGAATACAAGTCCTAAATATACGCTCCGATAAGAAGTAAGGTTGGATTAGAAGACGTAGGTGAAGTTTTAGGATAGCCCAACCTGCATTATTTATTCAACACACATGACATGTAAAGAGCCCCAGATTGATTGTAACACTTCTCCTGTTTGCTTCAACTTTTGTGGCGAGGTCTGGACTCGAGTCATCTTCGTTTCTGTCTTTTCCTGAAGCTAATCGAAGTTCCCAGCTCTTTTTCTTTTTGTCTCAGCACCTACTAGGGATGGAATTGTTTTGTGTTTTGTGTGGTGAATTTTCTAGCATCAGACTATGAGTTCAAATCTAAATATTGCCAAAATTTTTTAGAGACAACAAAGTCCGTAATAATAAAGCCACGAAGTTTTCTTGAAGACTCCGATTTTTTCGTCACTGACAAGTTGGCACGCGGGGGGAGAACCTTGTTTGCTGGAATTTCAACTCAACCCAGCGGCTTTCTCTTAAATATGTAGCTAAACGCGAGCTAAGGGAAAGTCAAAGGCAAACTTCATTCGAACGTGAGCCAGCTTCACTCACCGCAGACTCTTTCCTAGGACGACCCTACTACACTACACTTTAGCAATTACCAACAAGAGTCAGTAGCAAATATTTCTAATGGGATTTTGTTGTAAGCAATCTTCCATCAAGCTCCACGCCGTTAAGGGCTTAGTCTAATGGTAGACTGGAATTGGAACTTTGGGCGTGTACACAAAAAGTGGAGGCTGTTCAGAGTCACATTTCTGACTTCGACTTTGTTCAATTTTGTCGAAATTCTATTTTCGTGCACTTTAGATTTGGGTGGTCTTTAATAAGTAGAACTGCTTCTTCGGCAATGTAATCATAAATTTGTTAAAAATAACTGGAAACGGTTAAATCAGCTTGAGTATTTATAACATAATTGTGCAGGCCTGGTCTTCCTAACTTATGTCCTGTGACCTGTCCCGAAATGTTGGGATGTGAAATCCTACGCAGCTACTTTTCTGAGAATGACAAATTGGACCGCTTGATATCAGACAGGAGTATGTTGCAAAAAGTGAGCGCGGGTTTGAGGGAGTCGGAATATTTGCAAAAACTTGCAAAAGTTCCCATGATAATTTCTTTACCCCTATTTCTCATTGCTTATTTATTTGGGTTCTCTTTCTCCATCTATAAATAGCAAAGATGATCCCTAATAAACTCAATCCATTTGAAGTTTATAGTTTGGAGTTAAGAGAATCGAGTTGTGCGTATTCCTTTCTTGTGTATGTAATGCCGAAACAACTAATGGTTGAAGGATAAAAACGTCATTGCGACCAAGATTCTTCTTGGAAAAGTCAAGGCAAAAAGGCAAAGGCAAAACTTATGACGGTTCTGGGAATAGAATGGTGGTGCATGCCGAGAACTTTCACCATGATATTCTAAAAAAAAGTTCTAGGAGACGACGAGAATACTACAGGAACTAGCTTTTGAAAGAAGTTAGAAATAAAAATGAATCGGGAACTCACCAGCCAGCTGGAGATTAGGTTGAACTTTTTGCTGAAAAGCTTGCCTTGGTTGGGGGGCTCGCTGTCTGAGGGGCATTGGACTTAACGGTGGCATTCCTAGCGCCTGGGGTCCTGCAGGGCCTGGAGGTCCACCTGGTCCTCGGGGTTGCATCCCTATTCCTAATTGCGAACCTGTAGGCATCATTCCGCGAGGCATAGCTTGTATTGGCTGTGGTCCGTTAAAACGGTGAGGGGTGCCAGCGCCTGGGGCACCAGCAATAGGCCTTGTCATTCCGCCGAAATTTGGAGGGGCTCCCCGAATAAGACCAGGGCTGGGACGAGGACCAGTGAAGCTGGGTGGACCGCCGTAGGGGCGTGGACCGAGTTGTGGAGAAGGACGAACCTGGGGAAACCCGCCCATTGGTCGGACGGGTTGCCCCTGAGGCATGCCATGTGGCATTTGTCCCTGACCTGGACCTTGACCCGGCTGGTCTTCAGTCCCCATGATTGTATTGAGCATTTTACTTGCGAAATTCAACATGTTGACGATGATGCGGAGAACTCACTTTCTCCTGGCCGACTGAATTGATGAAGAAACACAACAAAGAACACAAGCACGAGTGATTTGTCTGAACTCTAAGTCTCACGTCAGACGAAGAGTAGGACTTAATTTTTGTCAGAAGCGTTCAAAGGGTCAAGTCATCCGGGTGCCGTGTTGGGCTCTGAAAGTACACCAGGGCCACTCATAATCATGAGGCCACTGGAAAAGTTCGTTGTTTGTGGCGCGTGCCTTGTGTGAACGTCTTCGACTTCCCAAGGCACTTCGGAGTCGAAGACGGAAGGACGACGAAGAACATCCTCACGACTCTTAGAACTCAGCCACACTGTTGGCTAGTCAGAGAGTGGAGCGAGTTGAGCCCGGAAGGACGCATTCAAGAAGAAGGTTATAGGTTCCAGAGCTCCATAGGCCCACAGCTCTACAACTCCAGACAGACTTCTACAGTTCCAGCCAGACCTGATTCCAGATCAACTCCTGGCCCGACTTTTCGGAGACTACTTCGCCTGCTTCGTGAAGAAACCGGAGCTTCGCCTCCACTGACACCAACCCAAGTTACCCAAAGACCTAGGCTTCTAGGCTTTCGTCTTGAGCCAGGCTACCCTAGTGCTTTTCTAGTGCTACCCAGGCGCTACCCTACCTCTACCCTACCCGGGACTCATCCACAGAGTCCTGGAATGGATGGAATGAACCTCTTGCAAATTCTGATCGATACTGGAGAAAGGGGTCTAGTCCTTTCCCAACCCCCTTTTGCCTTTTCCCACCACCACCATTACCATGACCAGGAAACTCAATCCAAACCTTCCTCGCACTCAGTCTGCACTCCTCACCTTTCTCTTCTTTTTCAACTTTCTCCAAATACCTCACTCTCATCTCCAACACTCCTTCTCCAAATTCTAATATCGGACTCAACTCAACCGTCTCACCCTTCTAAAAACAGCCAACACTCTTCAAGAATCATTCAACCTTCATCTCATTCCGAAAGGGTATTCCCCATATATCACCTAGAAATTTAGAAACCATAAAACATAAATGAACAGAATGGAATGGAGTAGTGAATGAAACTCACTTTCTTTACACACTTTCACTTTTATCCCAAAGAAAGACTTGAGAATGACTTTCTATTTAAGTCTTCAACCCATTTAGTCGGGCTCTTTAATTGGCTTTTGACTCAGCCTGACTCAAAGATCTTGTTCGTTCGAGTCTCTTCCATGCTCGATTTTACTTATTCCAAATATCTCATTAACACTGTGTAGGCAGCTTTGGTGCACAAACTTTGCACACAAGTAATTAACTCTGACTAAACTTGTGGGATCGGAATGGGTGGATTTTGAAATGACACGCTTCCTACAGTAGTATCCGTTGACAAGTGGAATGAATTCCAGGTTGACGTGAGTTGCGGAACTCCTGGCTTTTCATAGGAGATAGCAAACATTTTATCTTTCAATTAAAGGATGTCCCGAAGCTATCATTTCAACTCGACGAAATGAAACAACCGTTCGATTTACAATCTCCGGACAATCCTATCATGTCTTGCGGCTACACACAAATATTCCACTACACAAGTCAAAATTCAGAGCTTCCATGATGGCTCTACGCTCGAGTTATTAAATACCTTTTAGTTCCTCTACTAGTTCCAACTGTACAATTCTCCGTCATTTCCAGTTAGCGACTCCATGACGCATGAACAGGAGGACAATTTTAATAAAATCTGTGTTAGCTAACAAAACAAAATGCATGTTCAACTAAATTACAGCACTACTTTTATTGCATATTTTTGAACATCAATGCAACAAAGTAAAACATAGAAAGTACAACAAGCCAGTGCAAGAGCTTGGAATGGTCTGCTATGGAAGTGGATGGGTATTTGAAGAATTGAGTTTTACAAAAATTTTGGCCTTTGGTTCTCGTTTTGTTAAATAAGTTTTTAGTTGATTGATTTAAGTAAGGATTTTGTATGTGTACGTATTCATTTTAATGTACTGATTGTGTCCACTTCGTCCAATTTCGTTCAATAAAAGGAACAGTTTTTAGTCAGTTTATGTATTTTAAGTTCAAGCCAGGGGGAATTTTTAATTTTAGTTAATAGTAATAATATTAGTTAACTCTGGAGGGAGAGCAGTGAGTCAAGTTTTAATGATAAAATTGGATGGTCCAAGCTGTTACTTGAATAAAACCGAAACTTAAACACCGTTCGGTGTGCATAGTAAATCGAAAATTGTGCAAAACTGAAAATTTAATTTTAGCTTAGAATTGCTATTTCTGGATAGAAATCAAGTACAAATAGACTGTGAAATTTGGAAAGGTTTTACGAAGGAGCCCACTTAGAACTTACAAGGTAAAAGCGGGCATTAGCATTTGCGGCATTTGCTAAACTTATAAACGCAGTGGGATAAAGTAATCAATAGGTGCTGTGAAGTTGAGTCATGAAATGAATGGATGAATGAATGGAGGAGTTGTCGCAACTTCACCTAAAATCGGAATGGAAATCATACATTCGGCTAACTACTCGCTCATGTGTTCCTAACATTATGTTATTCAGCTCAAAATGAGTACAAGTTCCACACGAGACTTTCGTTCCTCCTTCGTCGACTTGAATGTTACAAACTCACTCCACTTTATCTCTGCGGTAACTCCGCACCGAATTTCTAACATTGTAACTTTAACTTTGCAAACCACACGCATCCTTAGCAATTTGCTTTATATCTAAAAGTAAAAAAGCACTTCATGCATTCACACACACCCTTGTAATTCTTCTACCTCACCTCTATGTAATGGAGCTCGCAATAAAAATTGATTATTAATTACAACTTTTGACTCCAAGCCCAAAGCTTCTTTCTAAAATCTAGACAGAAACGAATTTAGCAGAAATTGATTTTATACTAGCCTCACTTTATAATCATGATGCGTTAGACTAAATCGCAAACACAAATATAAACTTTGCAAAGGAACCATGCATCCTCGCACTAGAATATAATCACGTTAGAAAAAATTGCAAAGTGTTCCACTAATAACCCAGAAGTGATTTCCGAATGAAACTTGTAATCCGAAAGTAGAATAAGGGAGAGGCTAGGCTAGAATGGACGGCCAGACCAGCCTCACATTTTGAGAATCGATCCGCTGATCCATATATATAACAAAACCAGTATCTAACCCGAATTCCAGGATTCTTCATCCTCCATTCCACGACAAAGGGCTAAGACTAGCTAGCGTAATAGATGAATATCAGAGTTTTATACATATTGTGTGGAATTGGGATTTGAATCGAAATCTCAATTTATAAAGAACATTTACATTCCATGCACAAAAAATACTAAAACTTACTCTAAAATCTAGCTCCTACTAGAAGTCCATGTGACAAAGTAACCAGCTCAAACAAATGCATTTAAATATTACTTTGAGCTCAACAAACGCAACCACTCTGCACATTATTAATTATTCAAATGCAGAGTCGGAAGGAAGCATCACCTACGAACTCTGTTAATCCAACAGATGATTATTTAATGAAACATCTCAACCAATTAAACTATCAGCTAAGCATCAACTACCAACTTTACAAAGATGCAAAGCAAATGCAAAGCAAGAATCTCATCTTCTTCAACACATCAAACTATGAAATGTGAGAGTTTAAAAGCAAAACTCTCGGGTTCAAATTGAATAAAGGGCTGAATTGTGAAAACCCTTGAAAAAGCTTTCTCCCAGACAAGATCGTGCAGACTTCAGAGACGGCAGCGAGTGAAAGCAGTAAAAATATAGAATTGCAAGCAGGGCTACAAATTGTAGTTTTTGTTGCGAGAAATGAAAATAGAGTTTAGCAAAGTGCATGTTTAAAGCAGATTTATTTTTTTGTGTGTGTTCAAGAAATGTGGCTGCGAACTCTTTTTTGTCGCTTGTCTGTCTGTGGACTGTGTAGCTCGCTACTTGAGTCACCTATGGAGTCTGCAGATGAGAAAGTTTTAAGAAGGATTAAAATAGAATCTTTCTCTGAGTAAGTCGTCCTCATCCTGTCCTAGTCCTGAGCCAAATGTCAACGCAAGTGTTCAGGGCCGTCGGACAGAACCTCTGCAAGATGAACAATCCTAACATTTAATGCATTCTTAGTACGAGATGGTTCATGAATGGCTAATTATTAAAAGTAGGCAGTTTCTAAGATTCTGGCTGGGCACTGGACAATCGTGTCTGCAAAATCTCAATTTTCAATTGAAATAGAATTTCATTCAGGGAGTAGTGCGAGTGTAAGGAGCATTTACTTCCGCAGATTTTGCCCTAGTTGTCTCAATGTATTGCGAAAGAAAAAGTATCGATTATTTTTCTAGCAGTGCAGAGAAAGTTGGATCCCGTGCCTGGAACAGTTCGATCCAACTAAAATCTACCGGGTATCTTGACAAGCAAAATGCTTTTCATTTTCAGGTCGGACTTCTCCGGAAAGTTTCACTTTAGATTTCCAGGGATTTATTCCGTCTCTGCTCCTCAAGATCTCTTGGCGTTAATTAGGGGAAGCGACTAAAATTTAATTATGGTTGGTGCGGGGAGTGAACGAGTTGCAGTTCCAGGTGTCTCATCAGCATCGTCTAACATTTCATCGTCGGTGCAAGAGTTAATCAAAGCTAAGGGTAGTCAGATGAGCCCTTCAAATTACGTCTCACCGTTAGTACATAAAAATCTACAATCTGGTGAAGAATCACAGCCTTATAACCCTGCTGCAATCATGCCAGCAACATTTTCTTCCGCCAAAGACAGCGGGTTGGTGCTATTCACTCTGGCTGTTCTAGGATTCACTTTGTACCTCTCATATCATTTGTGGCGAAGACATCGCTGCCGTACAATGGCTGCTCTCTCCAAGTTAGACATAAACTGATTACTTTTTAATTCTCAAAAATTCAACGCCACTTATTTATACTCGACATGACTGTTTAGGGGTTGTCAGTATTCCAGACTTAACCAGGTGGAAACAGATGAATCTGACAGCGTTGTATTCTGCAGTGAAGCTCTGCAGGAAGCTCCGCAGCTGGAGAATACATGGGGAGATAATGTATGCAGAAGATAAGCACTTTTCATTTTGCAAGGGTTGAAATAATTAAGGTATTTAGCAAATAATTTTTTCTCGTTCAAGTGCAAACCAGCCACGTTGGAAGTTATCACAGACTCCTTGATTACCACATCAAATTATTCTTCAAATATTCCGAATGGACAGTCCGTATCTTCGCTTGGATCCGACCTTTCCGATGAGGTGAGTCAAAGACGGTTAAATTCCTCACAGAATTGCAAAACAGTGATATCATGGAAATGTTGGGGAATAATTAGTAGTAAAATGCTAAATGGTATGTTGTGATGTTGTGAACAGGATTTACTACAGTGAAGGAGAAACTGAACTGAACCCACAGCGGACGAAGGCCGAAGCGGAAGGCAAAACTTGAGGAACTGGCTTTTTTTGTGTCAAACTGTCTCATCATTCTTCCCAGACCAAAACCGAAAATATGAACAAACAAAACATATAGAAGATTTCAAATATAAAGAAGTTACATTCTAATCTTTGCAATAAATTTAAATGTCATTATCGACCGCTTTGTTCCTGAACTAGGAAAGCTTATAGTTGTTTTGCACGCTTGGGCATTTATTGATTGCTGAAATTAGACACAATGTAATCTTGATTACTGGTTACTCAGAAGTCTTCATTATGGCTGTCTGTCTAACGACAAGAGCAATGGTTGTTGTTGGGTGACCGTTATGTTTTGAATATAAAAGTTCGAATTAAGCTCAGAAATCTTCCTGAACGACTAAATTTCGCAAACGTCAACATTCACAATGTGAAGCATTTTAAAAAGTTGAATTCAATGAATTTGATAAAGAAAACATGGATGGTATGGTACTTGAGTGCTGATAAAGTTGGTTGGTCTTTGAATAAATAATTGGTGGTCTACTTCCATGTGGTGGACACAGGTTTTATTCTACTCTAAAGATCTAAAGTCCGATCTAAGTTAACCCACAAATTCGCTGAATCCGATTGTCTGATCCGGCTCTAAATGTATGCACATGAATAAAACGTTTGAAGTTACTTGAACGAATGCTTCCAAAGTTTTATTCCGTAGGGATGAACAAAATCTCCCATTCGTATTACGGACATGGTTGAATAACATTTTATGAAATAGAATTCAAATTTTTCACATTAACTAGATCGTGAAAGTGTCTCGTCTCAGTCTGCAGGACGACGTCGTAGAACTAATTCAATACTTGCATCAAGTATTCGTTATGAATGAAAACACAAATCGAAATTACATTGAACAAAATAAATCCGGGGTACTAAAGCCCTCACTTGCTCACAAAAACTGATGCCCCATCTTTTACGTGTCGCTCCAGGCGGTATTCTAATAGATTGTTGCAAACAATAGGGCTTGGGTTGAGCAGGTAACCATTGTGAAACCTAAGATAAATTGAAAGTAAAATATAAGATAATATATAGTAAAATAAGATGTAAGGCGGGGCTAGGCGGATGGAGTTTCGCCACACAACCAAAAGTCAAATAAAACCATTTAAGTACGTCTATCCGGTATTAAAGTGAACGTGGGTTGACAGAAAATTTAAATATAATCTCAAACTGTAGGGCTCGGCATAGGTGCTTCAAATTCATTTAAGCTATAGGCTGGAGCCACTTTTTGAGTTCATTGAGAAATTTTGGGGCAACAAATTTTTAGGGCAATTCCATCCACCTTCAACCATTGGACAGATATAGTACAGGAAACCAATAGAGAAGCTTACCGCTGAGCTAGTGGCAAAAGCGATGGAAACACTTCGAATGGTACAACACTTGGACTGTCGCAGAATATTTTCGAAATTAGTTTGCTTATTCGAGGAGGACTCAATACTTCCAGTATTGCCTGTTCATCAGCTCCGACTTGCTTTCCATAAAAAATTAATGCCATGGCTACTTCTTCTACTTGATGAAGAAAGCACAACAGAAAACTCAAACCAATCTGGAATTGAGAAGATAGTTAGGACATGAACATCCAAAAATTCATTAAACGATGACGATCAATTAGAAAACTTTATAACCTTTGTCCCAAGCATAGACTCCACAATGCTCGAGGTTGGATTCAGAACTTGTATAATTGTTTTCAATTCGGCATCGCGTGCCGACAATGTAGCCTTACGAACGCACTCGTATACTATTTTAGCCTCGGAAATTTCTTTTGGCTCTTTGAACCAGTCCGACATGTGAGTTAGAACGAATCTAAATATATCGTTTTCACAAGTTGGTCGTATCAAAGCAACTGTCCGACACAGGAGCACCTTCATATTTGAAAACAAAATCACATGAATATTACGTGAAATCCATTAATGAAGCTGCCAATTCGCATACCTTGCCCTTATTGTATCGAGCTACAGTCTCGATTCCAAGCCAGTTGAGTGTTTTTACCGCAGCCTTCAAGTCTTCGTGACGATATTGGAAGAAGGTATCGTCCGTGTTGCGTAGTGTGGCTCTGAAGTCAGCTTCCTCAACTCGCAAAATTTTGGAGTACACCTGGCGGTAGTAATCAAACTTTTAACTTCAATCCCAGCGATTGTTTTTATAAAGCTTTCAATGTTCTAAAGAGTTATTAGATTATTGAGCACGTCTAATCTACTATTGGATGTTAAATTCAATAAAAACCCTTACCCTTTCAACAGCAAGAAGTAGTGAGCGTGAAGGAGAGAGCCAAGTTCCCTCGTTCTCGGCAGTCACAACACTGCTTAGATCCATAGCTTTTTTAGGGGCGAGAGCACTAACGGCCTGTTAAATAACAAAATTTAAGTAGGCAGCATCCATCAGAAAACATACATAAAAAACGCTCGTTTAAAATAGAAGAACAAGCATGGGTTGAGTACACAAGGAGGTTAACTATCTTCTTTTTCGATGGGCGCAATGCCCTCAATTCCGATATCCCTCTACAGATTATGAAAGGTGATAGTTTAGCTTTGAAAAGTGGACGCATTCGGCTTAAAGAATTCAGTTAGAAATGACGACGGAAGGGATACGGTGGGATCCTTTAGGTTGAACTCAGTATTCCACACATTCAAAATGTACAAAATGTGTAACCAACAACCAACCTGGAGCTTCCCCAATGAATTTTCAAAGCGCGTGGGTTGGTAGTTATTACGCGTATGCTCTGTACCAGTGGCCGGGTACAACTTCATAAAACATACATAATCTCTTCTGTACTTCGGCTCTATCTTCAAACTCTTCAAGTACTTCATCTGGAAATGTAAAAAAAATCGTCAAATCCATACAATAGTAGCAAAAGCCTTAACAACGCTACCAGGGTTAACATGGACTGTATTTCAAGATTCGATTGAATCGAAGCAATAAAATAGTTCAAACCTGAAAATAGTAGTCAGCCGTGTAAGGGTGGTCGTTTTGTAGTTGAATTATTTGGATATTTCTAAGCCTCTGTTTGTCCTTTTCAGTCATGAGGCCACTAAATAGGTCAACGTCTCGTCCAAGCATCCCATTCGCTCTGTCAGACGCATGCTCATCCCAGCGCCCAAGCCCGGGTCCCCTGGGGATTCTTCCCATGTCATACGGAGAGTTTTTCCAGAAATTGGGAGGTACCTGAGGGGGGTACATTGGCATGGGTCCATTGAATTGTCTGAATCTTGGGGGTGGATGCATGGGCATCGGTGGTTGCATCTGTGGCTGCATCTGTCTTGGATCCATCGGATGACGAAGTGGTGGCGCACCTCCGTCAAATGCGATTCCTCCCGGTGGTTGGCCCATAGGGATAAGTCCTCGGCGAGGATCTTGATGTTGGATATGGGATATAGGCTGAACTGAATTCATAGGCAAAATATTGGCCGTGTTCTGTACACCTGGATTTTCCTCTGGAAAAAGTTTTCTTATATGCCTGCCACGCCCACAAGGGCGTCGCACGAGAGTCTCGACTGAAGTTAGCGAAGGCATTACAGCAGGTGAGGATGACCCTAATGTTTCCTGAGATGGTGTCGAGGTCATTGAAGGAGGACCACTGGAAAGATTAGAATGTACATGTGTTGTAGGGTGTGAAGGATTACAATATTGGGCTTTAAGCGCGACTTCCGGTTCTTCTTGCATTTCTACTCGTCTGACGTCCAAATGTTGCAGGAGCTGCTCCGTTTTCGGTTCATATTGACAACTCTTAAACATGTCCCCTTCAATCTCAGCGAGAGTTTTGATATGCTATTGCAGACAAAACAAACATGAAATTAAAAGAAATTTAAGATCAAACTTAAATTATTACAGAAATCCAAACTCGAACTTAAAGTCGTTTCGCTCGAACAAGTACGAACGAAACAAGTAATTTTTCCCACAGATTCATTACAAGGGAAAACAGGATACGTTGCAAAATTGTGAGTACTGGCTTACGGGGATCCCACGACCTCTCCCTATGCCTGTTGTGCGGTACTTCGGCTTTCCATCCACAAATATAAAACTACCTTCAGGTACATTTGACCACCAAGGGGGTTTCTCTTTTTCTTGACGGGGGTCAGGTTTATTGTGACCTCCCGTAAAGGCGTGACTGCTAACAGTGTTATTCGTATGAGGTTCAACAACAGGAGCCGTGATGGGCTCCGTGGGATGCATAGACCAGACGGAGGAACCACTAAGCAACGAACTATCCCCAGGCGATTCCTTCTCCGACATCCAAATGTAGTGTTTGTTGGCAACCTAAAAACATGGAGGCATTTAGCTTTCGGAGCCGAAACCCTAAACTGAAACTGGATTATATCCAATACCCTAATTCTTACGTACTTGTGGCGGAAGGAAATACGGCTCCATTGGCTTTGTAGGACTGGTGACTACCAATGGGTCTGTGCTGTCGTCTTCCAAGGCCATACGACAAATACTTAGATTCATGTCGTCATATCCAAAATCGTCATAACCATATTGAGTATTGGAAGCTTGACCGGCAGCACCAGCAGATTTCTGAGAACACATGAAATACTATTGCATAAAACGCCTAGCTATTATCGCTTTCATCCACTATCTCGCCCAAAGCAATATTCGACATATCTAGGGGCCGAAGCTTTGCAGTATTTTTTGAACGAGTTTGCCCTAAAAACTACACTGTTTGCTATTTACATGAAAAACTAGTGTACCGTTTCTGGAGTGTTCGAGTAGAGCATCTCAACGGGTGTCCTGTCATAGTATTCAGCTTGCTCAACCTGGGTTAAATAAAGTAGTTCATTTCATTAGTGCAGTAGTTTGTTGTCACTAAAGCAAACCTTGAACAATGAATCACACCTTTTCGGGGGTATCTGGAAACAGCTCGTCTACGTCTACTCCATCATAGTAATCAACCTGATGAACCAAACGTTTAGAAAAAGTCATTAGTTCACAGTCTATGAAGTACTTTTTCTACTTAAACATTGAACTTTTAATTGTACCTTTTCTGTAGTTTTCGGGAATACCACTTTATCTGGGATACCATAGCTATCAACCTGAATGAAACAGAAGTGTACTTGTAAATTAACTAAATTTAAATTATTTAAAAGCAAACCAAGAATTTAATTTGATTAGTACCTTTGTCGCAGACAGATTTAGCATGTCTTCAGGGATACTGTGATATCCATCCGGAGCGTCCCATTTCGAATCTGTAATAAAACGTCTTAATAAATTATAGACAATACAAACATTCCTTCCTTAAAAAATATAATATTGCTGCGGCTTCGGTTGCGAATATGATGTACAGCAGTGCTTGTCACCACCAAAACACCATCATAAACTTGAGAACCGAGTTTGACAACTTTGTAGTAAAGTAAAATTTTGTGATTGCGTGTGCCAATATTCCCAGCGAACTGGAACTTGCTTAGTCCGGCCATTAGCACAAATGACAAATGTAATTCTGGGCAATATATTCTTTTCTATTCTTACTAGCAGTGGGACCCGTACTACGCACGGGTTTCTTTTTTGCTAAGCCCGTGGAATTTTTGAGTTTGGTCATGCGCTTCGCGCATGACCAAACTCTCCACTTCCGGCTTCCCATTCTTCCGTGAAATAAAAA
>JAQGCM010000738.1:0-21067 GCA_034699705.1 Hymenaphorura dentifera
TTTGGGACTAGTACTATTCGCAAAATTAATTTGGGCCAAATTCATCGTGTGCACCTCGGGTAGTTCCCTCGTAAGTGCTAACAAATCGAATCACAGCGATTACCTCGGTCTAATAATTATGACATCATCTTTATTAATTTAAAGTTATGTTAAATAAACAGGTCCATCTGCGCTCTGCGCGACTAAGTGTGCACTCGGTTAACCTTATTCCCCAAGAACTTTTGATTTCATAAGGTTTACTTAACAGTGACTATTCAATTCCCTCCATTTCTTGAATTTCAAAATTGATTGACCGTACGTACAACTAATCAATATAATAGAAAGAATTCCAGATTTACCTTCCAAGGCATAGATACTCATATGTGGGGGGTAGTAATACATGTCCGGATCCGGGTCCGGGATCGGGATCGCCCTTGAAGAATCGTCACCAAAACTAGGGAAGTTGACAGAGTAGAAATCATCGCATCCAAATCCACCTACTGGTCCGTCCTCAAATTCATCTGCTCTATTGTTGTCTTCACTTCCTGCGTCCTCAAACTGGTCATCAGAGTCGTCACTAAAGCCGATACTCAGTTTAACATGTGGTGGTGGTGGCATGTCCATCGGTTCTTCCTTTACATAAACATTGCCAATGACCCCTGCCCCAGCATTTAATTCTGCAAATGCAAAATGCAATACAAAATTTGGACACATTGTAAGTTTCCTCAATAATTGAGGAAACTAGAATTATTCTGGTCTGGTCCTTGATATTATTCAAAATATTGGACTTACGGTTCTTCAATTGAAGTGCTTCGTTTCTTCCATTAGCTCTACTCTCGGTTCGACAGGAGGTAACCTTTTCGGAAGGAAGAATTAGAATCTGACTTTGATTAAAATTAGTGACGTTTGAGTTTGATGAGCGGGCAGTGGTAGTAGTAGGGATAGATCGAATCGTAACTGTGCAGGGAAGGTCCCGTTTTGGTTCAGCAGAGCCGACACTCGTGGCTTTTGGAAGAATTGATACTGGTGTAATTTTTGGTCGCACGCGATCCAAGTCTGCAAATTTAAAAACGAAAGATTAATCTCTATAAGTTTAGTCAGTTGGTGCAGTGTCAATTCCGCCAATCTGGCGGCAGCGATAATCGATTCAGATTGCCGTCTTTAAAATGATTTCACATAAACTGAATCTTCCTGAACCTTTTATCTTACTTGGTGTCATTTCGCGTCTTTGGTTGAGAATACTAATACTGGAACTGGAAATCGTGCTTGGTCGTGGACCTTGAGATACTGGAGAAGGCTGACTATCAGGAATTATTTTATGAAGTGTTGGCATTGGATGAAGTTTGGGCATCATTTTAACTGGTGAAACTGGTGGTGCGCTGAAATCTTGTTTACGTTTTCGTTCAGCTAGCATGAGCTCAGACGCTGATTTGATGGGAGCTGTAGCAGAACTCTTGTCATTGAATTCTTGGCAATTTCGTACCAATTCGCAGACGTCAATTTCTGCAAAGAACATTATTTCACAGGTAAATCTGTGTCAGAATAACTACAAAAATAAGGCTCTGGACAATCCGTTCAGAATTGCACAAACAAATGTATGTCTTACTGAAAGTATTTTGGATCCATTTCTCCAGCGCTTTTTGCCATTTGTCGGACTCGCTCAGCTTCAGATTTAATTCCTTGACTTGATTTTCCAGTAAGCCGAAGCGTTGGTGCATTTGTAGCAACGCAGTCATTATGATTCCTTAACTTTCTCCCGCTCAGGAGAAAGTCTTACTAGTCAGTTTACTTTCACACCTGACCTGGAACAAAACGTATACAGTTACAGTTACAATGCCACCAATTCGCAGTGATATCATTTAATTCAAGTGAAATTAATCAAAAAAATCTTCACCAAATGTTTGAAAAGTCAAAACTCGGGAGACTGCGACCACTACTGCGACAAATGTTGAATTTGGTACGTGTCGGTCGATGCGAGTCTTTCACTCTCACCACCGCAGCAATTCCTTTGCTTTGCTTTGGCTGGCTGCTCATGTCGCGTCGGGGGGGTTTCTATGCTCCGATCGTCTGCGGTAAAAAAAATTGCGATTTGCGTTGCGACTACTCGAGACGTTCGCTCGCTCGCGAACTTAGAGAATCCAGGAGATTCTAGGGGTATTCCGTCGCGAGTCGCCAGCGACCAGATGCTCAGTTCATTTCTTGAACCTCAAAGGATTTCGCAAGTTCGCAACTTGTGTTTTCCAATGCAAAATTCAAAGCCAATAAGAGAGCGATATTTTTTTTTGAGAAATATAGAATTTTTGATGCAATGCAGTTTTAGGGTCTCATTCGTTGCCCTATTACCGCTGTGGCTGCTGCAATCAGTAAATTTCAATAAAACGTAATTACAGTTTTTGTAACAAACAACTTGAGTTTGGACAAAAATATTGCAAACATCCTTGAAATATTTTGATGACCCATAATTTATGATTGATTCCCTTGGACGTTTTTCCTGACTGGGACAAACAGGGTAGCGATTAGTATTATTTGCGAGAATCCGCGATCTTCACTAATTTTTGTTGCAGATTTGTTTGCAAACCCGCACCGTTTGAAATGCTCCAAGCTGATGATAATTCGGATTTTGATGATTGGTGGGGATTTTCTGGTCGCGATTGTCGGGAAGTTGAGTCAATGCCACTCGTGGTTTTGGACGAGGGAGGAAATGACGATGAAGAAGAATCTAATTGCAATTACCAAATACGAGCAGTGGAACCAAATAACCCAGCTAATTCTGCTTATCCCAAAGCTGGTTTAAGACGAAGTATTTGGTTTGCCACTTGCATTTCATGGTTTTTCATCGTGGCACATTCAGTATAATAAACAATTTGAATGAATTTTCAGTAAATTCGCCAGCTATTTGAGCACAATTTATTTTAGTGTTTTGATCGCAGATGGTCATTATGTTTGTGACTTGGACATTCCACCGTTTGGCCTTTGTTTTGCCTCACACTTTTGCATGGAAAGCACTGCTCGGTCTCTATGGACTTTCGCACAACATTTCACCTGGCGACTCCTCCAATCATTTACCACTGGGGCCACTAATTCAACTAATTATTCTTTCAGCAACAATGATACTCTCTTGTTGCTTTTTATTCTTCACGAGTTGGCGTGATGTTTGCCTTTTCATGGTAATCAGAACCAGAACCAGAACCATCCTCCTTGCCTTGTTTTGTATAAATTTTGATAAAATTGTACACGTTTTCTGGTTCTTTGTAGATAAAACTGCTTTGCTTTGCTGAAGTAATATTCTTCCTGCTTGGCTTTCCTATCGTGTCGATTTTGTGGAATGAAACCCTTGAAAGTTTCAAAAAAGATATGGAAGTCAGCTTGCAAATCCAACTTAATTCGAATGATTCGGAATCGGAGGTATTTTGGAGGATAACCCAGAGTTCTGTAAGGAGGTTGTAAAAAGCAGTACATTAGGCGAATAATGAGAAATCAACCTGATTAGATTGTCTGTTGCTCAGATGCACTGCTGCGGAATCGAGAGTCTCCAAGATTGGACAAAGAATTCTAATGGCACAAATTTTGTCCCATCTTCATGCAAAGTAATGCGGGCAAGATTTTCCAAGATTATTCAAAATGCCTTGAATGAATCTTAAGAGTTTGACTGAATCTTTAGATGAATTGCACGGAGAAATCGGAATTAAATTGCACATTTTGGCCAAACGGGTGCTACGGAAATGAAGTTCAAGTACTTAACCTTTACGCCGAGCTTGAAATGATTTGGCTCATACTTTCAGCATTTGTTTCGGTAAATCATCAGATTTCATATGAACGAATTTTTATTCGTGCACAGCAAATTGAAAGCTAATTGCTTTCTTTCTTGCCTCAAAATTAGATTGGATCGTTTGTTTCGTCAATTCTGTTTTTACGTTATTCCGAACAATTGGAGGAACTGGAGGTACCTCTCAACCAAGAACTTTTCATGAGGACGGGGGAAAAGTACTGCGCTTATAAAACACCCAAACATACTAAGAACTCGTACTTCTCTTTGGATTAAATTCGTATGATCCAGCACACCAAAATTTGATTTATTTAACAGTTTCATCTCACTAAATAATCAAGGCCGTGGGAAAACATTAGTTCGATTCAACGACATGAATTTGGAAGCAAAAGGAGCACTGACTAGTTCAACCGGTATATTCAACAACTTGATTTCCATTCAAATCCGCAATTATTGCATTTTTGATAATGTTAATATATGTCGGGAATATGACCGCATCGTTGTGAGTGTTTGCACGAATGAATCTGTACGAGGAATAGCCTATATCTCGACAACTTCACGTAGTCAGTTGGAAATAATTAAAGTTGAACACCACGGGGGAATCATACGAATTGCTCTGCCAGGTTACGTTGCGACACATTGACAAGTGCACAACTATTTTGTAATAAAACTTCAAATACTTTTATACCAACGAGATCGGCCTTGGAAGCACTTTATAATTTAATCTACATATAAAAATTGAATGTCAAATTTACATTACTTCTCATTTCTCACACATCGAAGAACATTAGGACGCCTAAAGGTATACGTACGACGCGAGATCGTATTAAAGAATCTGTAAAGTAATATTTACGAATCTCCGGGTGAATCGCGGCTGCTTTTGAGCATAATGCTATTAAAATATTTCTCATAAGCGTGGTCCAATTGTTCGCGATAACTTTTTAAATCCTGAGTTCCATGTCTATCGCGATGTGCAAGATAATTCTCTTGTCGGTAGCGCCGTTCCTGTTGTCTGACGTACTCTTCTTCCTTCCGAGCTCGTTCGGCTCGTTCTCTTTCAGCTTGTCTGGCGTATTCCTTTTCTTCATGTCTCACTGCGTCTTCCGCTTTTTTCGCAGCCATATCCTACACAAAAATATGGAACATTACATCAAGCAAAGTAGTAAATTCGGGAAATCTAATCTTCAAAATTCACGCGAGCATTGAAATACAACGCGAAAATTGTACTCACCTTGACCCGTTCAAAAAGGTAATCCATTAGTCTGATCGATTCCAATTTTCTCCGAGCTATTAAATATTTTCTCTCTTCTAGAGCAATTTTTCTTTCCATTTTCTCTGTCTTCTCAGTCTCAAGTCTCCTATAATCACGTTGGGAGAATAAAAATTCAGAACGTTGCGGGCTAATTCAGGATTTATTAAAGTTGTCCATAATAGTGCGGAAGGACCATATTTGCGAACCAAGATCGTATAAAAATGTAACCTACTCTTTTTCCATTTCGTTCACAGTGGCGGCTGACTCAATTTCTGCATCCTGTTTTTCAAGACGCTCTCTTTCCAGTCTTCGATGTCTTATCGATTCATCGCTCAAATGTTTGGACTGATCAAAATCGACCTTAACGATAAACAATAATCATTTTTAACAATAAATTCAGGAAGGTACAGTTCAAAATTAATTAAAATTAAAAACCAAAATAACCAACCTTAATATTTGCAATCCAAAATTTCTCACTTTCTTGGTAAAATAGGAAACATCTTCGGAGGGCGTCCATGGCTCTCACGAAGCTCATATAGTCTTTAAACTGGACGTAGGCTTCGAATACTGGGTCTTGACTAAATGTGAACGTCTTTATTCCTGACACACTGGCTTTCATCCTGTGTCGATAGGGGTCAAGAACAGGAATATCAATGCAACGGACTTCACCAAAATTTTCCCATATTCGTCGAAATTGTTTTTCCGACGGTTTAGGATTCTTGGCAGTTTTCTTCTCTGAAAACCACTTCGATGGTAGACTTTGGATGTGAATCGTATCTGGCCTTTCCCCACATTTCATCTCATTCATGGTTCGAGAATCTCGAAAGAACGAGTCCCAATCGTACTTGGAAGGGAATGGAATTTTGGCTTCGGCAGCGAGAATCTTTAGAAGTTCTTTAAATCCAGAGACTTTTAGCTTCCTTCCTGTTTCAAAATGAAAGAACAAGAATGCAAGGCACATTCCGGAAAAAATAGGGCAAAATCCTACTAATTAGTTGCGTACCATCGAGACGTGTCTGAACTTCTTTTAGAATAGTACGATTCTCCATGTCAGCCTCAAATCGAATGAACTCCAGCGTATTTTTTACAACCTTAATGCATATGAAAGTGTGTGGATTTATAAGGGCTTTGAGTTTCTCCATGAGTTCCCAACTTGAAATTGATTTCCCTCCAAGGGGAATGGATTGTTTGAGGGAAGGGTAATGAATTGTAATGTTCATTCTAGAAATTGGCTTCAGGAAAAGACCCATTACGGGGAACAAGTTGATCACATCCGATCGCTCTTTGCATTCGTAGATTTGGGAAGTTGACATCTTGTAGTGGTAGCCAATCAAATTCAGTAATTGCTTACACCTTGATCTGCTACACACAAAAGGATGGTCAAAAACTATTAGTTTCCCGAAAATATCATATTATCGCAGAGTACTTGACTAAGTACTTTAAGTAGAATACTCTGATATTATCGTATGATTTGCAAAAAAAATTCTACAATTCACTCACCTTCCGAGTTAATTCTGAAGTTCTGAGATTCGATTATCCGATCCAATGGAGCACAACTGCACAATTTGCATTTTTTTTTCACATTTTAATTTATTCACTTTTACGAACGAATTCAATTAACTGCTTTCAACAAATTATAGACACGAACAACTCAACGCAGCGGTGACTTCTCAAATCCCAATTTTCCCAATACACCAGCAAACTAAATTTTTGGAACTGTAAAATTGTGATATTTTATATTCTTATGCAGAATTCCTCAAATCAAGTTGTTCTCATTTCTCATGTCCAAAATATTTGTTGCCGCTACGAAATTTTGTGTTGAATAGATGGCAGAATGGCAAGCTAAATAGAGTTGAGCTCAAATTGCACTATTGCACTGCACAACACAACGCGAGCGAAATTGGCAATTTACCACTAATTGATTACTCAATATTATTAAATTTAAAATACAAATTTTAATTGTTAGACAGAATTTATAAAAATAGTAGTTAGAATAGAATGTGTAGGCTATTTTCGCCATACAGTGCAGTTCAATGTTCTGTTCTTCTGGTCGAAATGCAAAACTCTTATTTTCCGAACAGTGCATGAAAGCGTCAAGAAAGAATGGAGAAAGCGGACGAAATGTTTTGGAAAACTCAAAATTGCAAAGTTTGCCATTTAAAACATTTCAATCAATTTCAGTAATGATGTAATAATTGTTTCAAGTAATTCGACAAACTAAAATTTCAGCCTTTTTATTGTGTAGTTTGGAAATCGGTGAAGTCGGTGAGGAAAGCTTGCTGCAACTGAGGCAATAACATTCGAAGCGTTTACATTAAAGGACTGGAATTTTTGGTCAAATTGTTTTTTCCAACTGCTTAAATTCACAGTACAGACACCGGTTCGTGCAGACAGCACTTCTAAACAATTCCAAGCAATGAACTCTGCTGGCAGGTATATGTTGAGATAGTTGAGAACAAATAGTACTAACATGGTTTGTTTAATTTTTACGCTTCGCATTCGACTTCGGAGAGTTGACCAAGTACTGATTTCCCTGAGCAAACCACAAAAAGTTTAAAAATTACCAAATATTACGAAACATTACAAAATTCATTCCTCACGTCAGTGCGTACTTTGTAACTCTTCTTAATTCAACGAAACTTTTGGGTCAGTATATACAGACCGTTACATTTGCATACAACTTCCGAAAAATTACGAAATCAAAGATTGCTTCATGGATTTTTGCAAAAATTCTCAAATATGGAAATGCTAGAGCAATTGTTGCAACTTTTCTGAAAAATAGTATTTTTGGCTGTTGGGCATAATCTGTCTATGTAATATGAATTCCAAGCAATTTATATTTGGAATTTGAACAGTAAATTAAATCGAATTTGAACATAAATTGAATTGGATGTAAGAATTTATCTAAATCTAAAAATCTATAAATCTAAAAATTAGAATGATAATTCCACAAAAAATAGATTTTTTTTTCTTTTTTGGGCGCTAAGCGCCCAAAAAAAAAACTTTAGCCCGGATTGCTGCTCAAAAAGTAGTTTTTGATATGTTTGTCGGTGAAACCACGGCATTTTAGGAACCGTGATGGAATTAATGGAACCTGCCGATTTGTTACGTAAAGAATATTTTGCACAAGGTATATCAAACAACCCTATAGGTAGTGACATACTAGTTGGCAATGAATAAAAAATTTCAGTTTTTTTCGGCCACTTTTGGAGTCCGTGCACTTAAGGCCGCCTTAGCAACCGATCACAAATTGAGATTTTCTTCATATAAAAAATTGGACAAAGTAGTTTTTGTTGAGCTCAAACATATAGTTGTTGATTGTTGAGGTCAACAAAACTGGAGCCAAAAGTGGAGCCAGTTGAAAAAACGAAATTTTCGTTTGTTGACAACTGAGCATGTCACTACCTATTTTGCAGATCTAAATATGCAGTTTTTAATTTGAAAACATAAATTTTAATGAAAAGGGGGCTTGTTTCATAATTTCAACACGATAGTTGCAAAACTGGAGTGCAAGAAAATTATTTTCTCAGCTAATTGGTTAGAAAAAATTGAGAAAAAACAATAAAGTACGACCAACTGAATACTTTTTAATTGAGGGTCAATTTAAAATGAATTGTGAGGTTCGACTTCTGCTTCCACGCGCTTTCAGTTTTGTTCGACTACATCTTTAGCACATGGCACGGGTTCAACAAGCCATAAAAGGCCACAGTTTGGTTTGGAGGTGAATACTGAATAACTAAAATGAAGTGTCAAATGAAAAGAAACATATTTTTTAACTGAATAACATGTTGCAAAAATAAATTGCTTACATTGTATCCTGCAGTTCGTTATCTATCTGACAATCTGGAACCTGACATTATTGCGCAAATTTCTCAATTTATTAGAATTTTGGTTTGACAATTTAACCCCAACTGTGGTGTGGTCGGTCTATTGCTCGCATTTTTATTTTCGCGTTTATAATTTATAGTGATAATTTCAACTTACGATTTACAATTAGGACATTCTGAAGACTTTTGCAGAGCCAGCCAACGCATGCCTGGATAAATCATTAGTTTTGTTATTTGTGGTTATAATTTCAAGTTTCACAACCGTACACCTGCCTGCTATTGAAATCTACCAAAAAAGAAACAATCTTTGTGATCATTTTCGGAAAATACATAACTCACAAGCTTATTTCGCAATTCGAAGAAGATAACAGTACAGCGCGTGTTGATTTTTCTCCAAGAACAACAGCAAGGCAATTTATCATTTCCAAAACTTGGTTTTTGTAGAAAACAGAAATGACATTCCCGGATCAAAAAAAAAATTAAAATGGTGGGTACTGGGTATATAAGGTTCCTATGATTGTGGTATTTAGCACACTCAAAGATAAATTTTATGTAACTCGAACCAATTTTTCGAAATGAAAAACATATTTTTAATCACACTTTTTTCTGCTGCTCTTCTTAGTGAAGTTTGCTTCGCAAAGAAGGCAGCTAGAGTTCGAGTGACAAGAAGTATCAATGACGCTCTGAACGTTCATGTCCAAACCGATGAAGTCGAACACCACATCAACTTGAAGAAACCTGGCAAGTCTAAGAAAATCTTGCATATAATTGAAAAAAAAATTAAAAACTAAAAACCTTACGCTTACATATTCCTATTTTCAGAATCCTCCATCTTCTCATCGAATTTCCGACTTCATTTTGTCAGTAGCGATGCAGCTGGAAACCCAATTTTTGAAGATAAAACCCCATCCAGGGAAGAGCTTACAAGAGCCGAAAGCACTGTTTATGTCGACCAGACTTCTGGTGCCGCTCTTCATGTTCACGATATTGATGGAGATTTTAAAGTGGTAAGATTTAAGGTTCCAAAGATTAAGATTTAAGGTTGGTGTAAGGTTCCAAAGACGATAATTTTAATGAATTCTTCGACTCAACGAAAAATGTGATACGCGTTTTCCATTTTAGACAGGACACATTGGTGACCATTCCATAACCCATGAGGATGGACAACATTTCCTTGTAGAAGGAGCAAAGAATTCTTTTGCCAGAGACTCTGACTATGGTAAAAAAAAGTTAAACATATTTCATAAAATGTGCAATTTGATTTAATGGCAACCTTTTGTCATTTGTGCAGTCGACCTTCACCGAAATATTAGCAAATTGCCTGAGGCTGCAAGCACTAGAATCGCTACTTCGGTTACACCAGAGCTCGCCATTGTTTTGGACAATGCCAACTACAACACATTCAAGGGAGACAATAACGCTATGGTCACTTATTTGTCACTCTTTATCAACTCTGTCAACAATCGATACGCCAATATCGCAGATCCGAAAATTACGTTCAAAGTTTCTGGTCTTCAAGCAATTTCGGTGAGAAATGTTACTTTTCAATGCTTTTAAACTAAGCATTGGATCACTTCTCATATTTTGATTTTTCTGGATTGTAGTCTACCAGTGCCCAGCCATTCATCACGAACAGCGCTACTCCAGCCGGAAATGCTTACGACATCAACAAAATCTTGGACGCTTTCTCAAAATGGGTTTTTGCAAACTCTGCATCTGTGCCGAAACACGATATGGCCCCTTTGATAACTGCAGTTCATGTCCAAAGCAAAGATGCTAGCGGCAATTATGGCGACGGTGTCGCTGGGTTGGCTTATCTTAAAGGTGCTTGTTGGATTAACGGAAACGCTGATATGGGAACTTCAGTGAACGCTGATGCTGGCGCTGCTTATGTCGGAGTTACAACTCTTACTCACGAATTGGCCCACAAGTATATTAATAACCATACGTTGTTGACACAAATTAGAATCAGTTAATCCATTTTAGAAGCTCAATTTAATTCATAATTGTCTAATTCGCAGCCTCGGTTCACCCCACGATGGAGATGGCGACTCTGCGTCTTGCCCTTGGTCTGGTGGATACATCATGAGCTACGAAGGATATGGAAAACTTTCCAAATTTTACTTTTCTAGCTGCAGCATTGCAACAATGAACGCTTTAATCACGTAAATTTAGTACTATTGTTCGGATTTCCTTACAACTTTTGCAGCTAACATTGGTCGTTTTTGTTGTCTAGCTCTTCTGGCGGCGCTTGTATGAAAACTCTCCAGTCTTCCAGCCAGTGGACTTTGCCAAGCACAAACGGTGGAGATTTCATGAATATGACCGCCCAGTGCCAAGCATCACTCAATAATCCAAAAGCATACGTCGACTTAACAACTGCCCCAGATGATCTTTGCAAAAATCTCAAGTGCAAATACCCAGACGCATCAAATCCAAATAGCATCTGGACAACCACCTTGAATCGCATGCCTGCTGATGCTTCATACTGTGGAGAGAGTGGGGTAACTAAATTACTTAACTAGTTGATCGTAATTTTGAATTTCGTGCAATGGGAACGATGAATTGAAAATGCCCTTTTGTTTTGTTTGTTTCCTTGCAGAGTTGCACAAACGGAGCCTGTGTCGTTCAGCCCAGTAAGATTTTAGAAGATCACCTCTAATTACTACTGTGTGCATCATGAAATTTTTATTTCAAATTTTTATTGTTTCAACTAGGCTTGGACAGCCAATGCAAGACCGCTACTGGTAAATCAAATGCCTACGCTGATACAACCAAAACTGCAGATTCCCTTTGCAGCAATTTGGTTTGCAAATATCCGGACGCCACGAATCCCAGCACAATCTATGTAGTTACAACAAATAAACCTGCTATTGACCATTCCCCATGCGGAAGGCAAGGCGTAAGTGTTTCAATTTAAAAACAATGAAAAACTAAACTGTAGTTGTTTCAACATGAATGATTTTTTTCATGACAGCGTTGTATCAGCAATGCTTGCTCTCAACCACCACCACCAGTCATCCCTCCAAGTATGATAAAAATCGAATCCTTCTAAATTTCAAAATGCAATCAGGATTTCATTTAGTTCGTACATTATTACTAAATCGCAACTAAATTTTCAGGCATGACGTCTCAGTGTCAATCAACTTTGAGCAAACCCAAGGCTTACGTTGAGCCCAACAAAACTCCTGATGAACTTTGCACAAGTCTCCAATGCCGTTACCCTGATGACACAAACCCCAACACTTACTACATGGTCAACCTCAACCGTCCTCCAGCAGATTATACACCTTGTGGAACCAATGGCGTATGAAAACCAGAATTTAACGGTTTTGAAAAACTCAACTTAAATTTACTAATTCATTTGGACTTTTATTGCAGAATTGCGTCAAAGGAAAGTGTGCTGTTGGTGCAGTTTAGACTGACATCGGGGTTTGCAAATCCAAAACAAAGAACGGAAAAAACGGGGCCTTTAAAATTTGTGAGTGCTCAGTATTGTTGATAAATGTAGTAAGCACATGTATTAGAATAAAAACCGCATTATTATCGCAACTATTTTCTGTGCTAATTTCTTTTGCCTAGAAACAAGGATAAATGTGTGCCGATATTATCGTTATTTAATTAAAAACGTTTGGCGAGCCTAAAAATTATTAATTCTGCAAACAACCTGCTGCTATGTGCTGCTCTAGCTGCACTTGAATGCAGAAAATCAATTAGCGCAAATGGATAAGCAAACGCGATGTTAAAATCAGTGTAGCCTAACGTGCATTATGCTTTGTAAAGAAATTGTACTCTATTGCTGTTTACAATATTTTATTGATTCGACTTAATCTACATACAAATCTAGTTGTAGCAATATTTTTTGGTTATTATCTTAATTAACCATAGATTGTTCCATTTCGCTAGCTTCATTTTCCCGATTTGAGAGACAAAGTTACCTGTTCAACCGGTAATGGTCCTTTTCCATATATAAAGCCGTATGGATACTTGCGATTTTTCAGTTTTCCTTTCTTCGGTACAACTTGCGCTGGTGACGGTTGCTCCGCAATTCGCATCTTTGAACTCTCATATTCGGATTTAAATTGCAAGTACGCTGAATGTGAGGAACAATATTGTCGATGCTCTTCTACATGTTCCTCCCTAACAACCGCTCCGCAACCAAATGGACATACTTGAGGTTTGTATTCCACATTTCGTTGTGGTTGTCCGTTCGGACCTAGAAATCTATTTCGAAAAGGTTGAGAAAAAGAAAAAGTTGAAACCTCAAAATACAAGCTTATTGCAATACTGCATTACTGCAATATTATTTATTAAATGAAGCTTGAAAACTATCTCCTTACTTGTCATAATTATCCGTGGTTGATGCCTTCGGCGATGGATTTCCCCACAACAATGAATACATGGAATTTTTCGATGTTTTTTTTCTTGCCGATTTCATGTCCCGCCGCCTGGCAAAGAAAACAGAAATTTCGAGCTGATTGTTCAGTATTGTTGCAGTCACTTTTAGTGCACCCAGCTTAGACCAAACTTTCCATAGTTTTGGATAGACAGTGTCATCGATGGTAATGGTCCCTTGAAGCTCAAGGTGAAAGGTCAGTTCTTCTAAGAAGCTGTCAGTAGTAGTCGAGCTGCTCGCCAACGACATCTGAAATACAGAACATTTGAGTCAAACATTTTAAATAATTTTGGATTTGTAATTTTTCCGGCAACTCACTGTTAGGAAAACTAAAGCAAAGAACGCGGAAAATACACCGACAGTTGTGTCCAGAAAATCCAGAGATTTTGGCTGAGACGAAAACAAAAGTTGAACTGACCGGATGCAATTTGGTATGATTTTTGAGATTCTGAATTTTGAATCCTTCCAAATCTTTATTGTTTTCAAATACCTTCAGCACTGCGCCGTTGTGTTCAGCTCGGTTCGGAGTCAAAGTTGAAAGTTTGATCGTTTCACTTCCAAGAAGTTTGAGTTTCAGCCACTGCAGTTAGTTTGACAAGTACGTTTTGACCAAATACTTCCTTTGGTTCCTTTGGAAACCTTGAAGAATAAAACCTGTTCAGAAATGACAAAACCGTAGGTAAATGTACTGAATGATTGGCAACTCAATATGGAAGCCATTCGTTCGAAATATGACTTACGTACAGAACAAAAATACCAGATCAGCTGAAGTTTTCTAAATTAATTACAGCCCGGGAAATACTTTCCAAATCTCCTTTTTGACACTGACCAATTGGTCATGATTGTTGTGGTTGTGCCGTACGGTTGTTGTGTGTCTTATGTGTGCTGGCTGATGGCTTGGGACTTTCTAACTGTCTTAGGATGTCTGATTTCGTTAACCTTGGAAAAAAGTTTCACCAAATCCTGTTTCGGCTCAAAGCAAATGAGAGCAACTAAAAGTTGGTACAGTCTTGCTGACACAATTTGCTGATTCTTAATTTTTGATGCTCTTGCGTCGGCGTCCAACAAGAACCCATCAATATTTTCTTCCAATTGCCTTGGTAACGCCAGTCGAAATTTGAGACCCCCGGATCCTGAACGCCTCCAATATCAACGAGCTTTGCAGAGACTGAAAGATTTTTTTGTTTCGTTGAGGCGTTTATGAAATGGAAGGAACCTCTGCAGGCTTTAATGCCAGCTGATCGACTTGCTTGAATTCTCCAATTTCGAAAGATAACTTTTTCCGAAATTGCTCGGAGTCTCGGCTTACGGTCAACGGTGTTCAGTGCCAAAGAAATAGTGGTCGGGCGACACCAAAAGCGCCAGGGCAGGGGTAGCTTCAGGATTGGCTTCCAATTTCCAAGATTACGTGACCAATGAACGTATCTATCACCATTCACCATTAAAATCCTGCCTTTCTCGCAGAGATGATCGACAACGAAAAGTGGCAAAATAAATAAATTCGGTTCACAGCTACAATAAAAATTGCGTACTTTAGTTTATTCGCATTAGCCCCTCCTATCGTAAGTTCCACATGTATTTGGTTTTAGATAAATATCTTTAAAAACTAATTACACGTCTTGGTGAAATCAAAAAAAGGAAAAAGACCGCCTCTACCGATCAGGCCTAAATCTCTGATATCTACGAGCACTCCATACCATGTTTCTCTAAATAACTTTTTCTAGCATTTAAAATCATAACACGCTTCCGCTCTTGAAAGCTTGTCATTCTTTCCGTGGCTGATTTCCGAAAAGATGGCTCGGCAAGGGATTTGCGTAATTCTTCAACAGTTAGGGCAACAGATCCAGTGCGTTGAAGAGTTGATATGATTGTTTCCGGTGATAGGATTACAGGGGACAATTGTTGCTGAACAGACCGAGCCATTGTTGCCAAAGACGGTGGTCGGAAATTAAGTTTCTTGACATATTCTGCTTTGTCCGAAACGCCAAATTTAGTTGGTGCTAAGTTTAAAGCATTTGCGATTGAATCCTCAGTTGAAGCTGGATTCCATGGCTCTGGAGGCAAAAACCTGTAATAACATTTTAGAATTATTTAACAGTTTCATTTCAACCAAGTTGCGGCCATTAGAATCTAGAAATTTAGGAATTCCTTACTTGAGTACAAAGTGAGTATTTGGAAGGAAGAACATGCAAAAAAATTCTGAGCATAGTCCACTGTGAATGGAGTTGGCATTCAATAGAATTCTTGACACGTTAATGGCAATCGGTTGAATTGTTGGAGGATTGGCTGGATCAAGAATTTCCTGCTGTTCAAATTGTAGCAAACCACGCAAACCGTTCGTACTCTCTCTTTCGGGGAACAGAAGGAAAGGTGTTGAACTCGTTCGGAGCTCTTCCTTTTTTATAGACTCTGTCACTGCAAGAGGTTTCAAAAGCCAGTTGGGAAGTCCTGAATTTGTATTGATCGGCTGGAAAAACACGAACAGCATTAATATTTTAGTTCGTTTCATTATTTTGAAGTGGACAAGTCAAGTTTAGAACTGTGAAACATTGTCGAACGTATACCATTCGCAAAATTTGGGTTTAACGTTTAAATTGACCTGATTTAAGGCTAAATTCAGATTCCATAGATTGTATAGGAGTTGGGTACTTACAGTTACAGCATTTGTGGCCAAATGGATGACGTAGTGGTCCAATTGTGTAATGTGGTTAGCAACAAAAATATCGCTTGATATCTCCCCCTCGGTTGAGAAGGTGAGGCCAAGAACACCACTCATTACTCTCACGGATTTTCTATTCAAGAAATTCAAAGGAAATTTAGATCATAAAAACATTGGCAATATAGTTTGTCCAAATTATGTGATTGAGAAGTGTTAACTAACTGTTTCAATTTAGACTGTGGCAAAAGTGCCACGAGTAGAAAGAATTGGACCGCAATGAAGCTTCGCACGAGAAACAAGACGATTCCGATCGGGGCGTACAGGAAGAGAAAGATGATATTTGCAGTCCCATTTCTCTTCTCAGGGATCCTAAAAACAATTACAGGTTTATTACTTCTGGTTCAAATTCGACGAATTTGGTGTTAGCATCACCACACCACGACCACACCCTTTGAATGACCTTTACAGTATATCGACTCAGCAGCTGACTCATAATTCAAAATTTCACAAAAATATTTAAAATTAAGAAAGATCTAACATTGGTTTCAGCGAATGGCAGAATCGAATTTAATTTGAATCACGACTTGACCCAAGTAATTCAATTCGTACTAATCTCGTAGGGGTCATGTCGTGAATTTGTTCACCAAAAGAAATTAGAATGTCATACAGATTTACATCAAATTCATACATTGCACTTCAAACACAACAACATAACGGGCTTGGCTGGTATTTTCCAAATTTCCATAAAAATTCAAACAAGTTACGATCAAATGACCTCTACTCTGAAACTCTGATCTTTGCCCCCCAGCATTTGCAAGCACGGGTAAATTGGAAAGTTATAAATTTTATAAATTTAATTCCATGCCCACCCCCCTTCGCAGTCACCAGTTGGTGGAATTTACCATGACTTGTTGAAGAGACATTCCACATTGAGCACCTCCCCCATGTTTGAGCTTCGTCACCGCCACTTCAAGTAAATCACTGAATAAAAATAAAAGTGGTAAAATAAGAATGACCTTGAGAACAACTGACTGCGATTATGTAAACTACGTGTAATTTGCAATTATTATGAGGGAAATTAGGTCCCTGTGATGACGATGTATTGCAAATTTTAAAAGTGAGTGGAAATGCAAAAGTTTTAATTCGAGCGGGATGTGACGGTGGAATGTTGGAAGGTGATAGGGCCAAGTTTTTGCCAAAGGCCAGAGGGCACCCAACTCATCTGTCATCACAAATCGCAGCAGACTTTGATAAAAGTAAACTTAAAGTAGAAACAAGCAAATATTTTATTATTTACACTGATTTGCTAAGCTTTTCTTAATTTTAATGGAATTTTATTTCAATTTTAGATTGCAAGAAATGCAATAAGACGAGAAATTATTTTTCCTCCAAAATCCGCGCAACAGTCCTGCCCTCCAGCCTGATATTTTGCTCTCCCAGTTATAATAGAGTTGATTAAATGTTTTGTTTAGTTTATTGACTATAGATGAAAGCACTTTGGATTTCGAGCATGAGTTTGGAGGACCGAATAAATACTGCATTGAGCAACATCTGCATAATTAATATTATGTAATATCTTCGAGTGTCTGTGTCGTACTTCTTGAAATAACAATGTTTCGACATTGTATACAAAAACTCTACGTGGTTTTTACGCATGTTAATTTGCCAAATTCTAAAAGCACAAACATATGCTGCGACTGTGACATTTGATTGATATCGAACTGCTGTTATGCTGGAGTTCATCTTGACCTTTACGATCTGTTTGGTCATCTCAATTTTCACAATCATTCACAAATGTGATGTGTGCTCTATCGTATGTACATGTAAAGAAATGAGAGCATGAATATAAGAATTAACAACCATATACTACAAAATATAACTATACTGGTATATTTAACGCAACTAGACTGTATATTTATAAAAAATTATATTTGGAGGTTAAAAAGATTAAAGCTAGCTGAGAAATTAGTCACAAAGATTATTCATATTTTGACGAGGATGATTCCCAAAACGCAAAACCAGTAGTGCATTTGCTAGACTAGAATCAGTTCCGTGTTGATTGGTTGGAATGTTTTCATTTAATTATTAGAAAGAAAATATTTCAAATATGCGCACTACGGAAGTATTCAAAATTTCACTAGAAGGTGTAAATACCTGTGTACATTTCTAACGTTCGCTCAAGTTCCAGTAATGAATGGAAATTCTGGTGGAATATGCAAATTGTGTAAACTTGTCATTTTGATTTTGTCCATTTGAACACCAGAGTCTTCTGAAATTAACAAATAATTTATTTACAATAACTATTAGAGAGTGCACATTTATGTCTATGACAGACAGTTCAATTATCAAATATGCTCAGGCCAAGTATGCGTTATGTAGGCCTTCTCAACAAAAGACACATTAATTTTGATACGGGTAAGCCGTCCTATTTATTATTCATGTTGGAAAGCAAAGACAACTGCATTTCCACCAAGCTGGACGATTTAACTATATCTAGTTAAAATAATACTAAAGTTGAAATTTTTCTTTTAATGTTGTATGGCGCTGGATTGCATTTTGCGTTGAACTCAAAGAGGGGCAGCCTTTTTATGTGTAGAATTGAACTAATAATGAAATGTTTTACTTTTAGTTTCCTCTCCAATTTTCGATTGCTTTCGCATCTCAATATGGAATAATTCCTCTATTCTTCCATGTAGGACACTAATCATTCCAGCCAACAAAAAACGCTTTGTTGAAATTAAATTTCCTAAAAATTCCTCGCCACAGCAAATCGAAGAAGTTCTAGAAGTCCATCAAACATGGCTAAGACATCATTGCCGGTATTCAATTTTCATGCAACAACTCAATGAAACGAATGAAATTCCTTAATGAATTTGTTAAAACTCATAAGTTTGCTGTGCTTGAACTATGTAGTTGTCCTGCTTGTTACAACTTTGCCACAAATCAACGAAAAATTAAACTTGATACAATACTTTTGAATTCAACAATCACGAAATCAAGTTTTCAAGAAGACCACGTTTTGTTCAAATGGAATGACAATCACGAGTCAAAATATAGCTTCGAGTGGCTACAGCAAAATGTTCCGAAATTTGACGTAGATCTCATAAATAACCGTGATTTCAAATTCAGTTCATCTCAAATAGTATCATCTGCTAGCAAGAAAACAACGCAGGAACTTTTGGACTCCAGCTTAGATTTTGAGAGTTTTATGATAAAACCGAAAATTCTAAAAAAGTTTTTGGAGTGCTTGGTTTCCGATGGTATCGCGATTATTGTAAATGCACCTGCGACTGCCGAAGGCACGCTAAGGGCAGTCCAACGAATTTCTCATCAACAAAGAACTTTATACGGCGATGGCCCAACAATCACCACTTCAGATTTGGAACACAAGGATACAGCCTACACAAATGAATTTTTAGATCTCCACACTGATACCAGTTATTTTTCGGAACCTATGGGGTAAAGTTGACAAAATCCAGCTAATTATCATGGTTTGTTGCTTTGTTTTATATTTTAAATTTTTGTGATAATTTCATAATTTACAGACTGCAAATATTACATTTGTTGCATCATAAGGGCACCGGTGGTTCCAACTCATTTTCTGACGGATTTCATGCTGCAAGATTACTTTATGAAGAAAGTCAAGAGTTATATTTCGCATTAGCAAGGACGCCAATTCTTTCAGAATATGTGGACCCTGGAAAACACCATTACGCCAATACAGACTTCATCCTTTCTCATAATTTTATCACAGGAGATTTGGAAAGAGTTCGGTATAAACTAATCGCTTACTTTAAAAATTCATCGTCTGGGATTTTGGAAAGAAACTGATTACTTTTTTTCTGTTTTATTTTGCTAGATTTAATGCGTTAGACATGGGCACACTGAAGATGGTGAATCCACATGCTCTGAGTTTACTCTACGATGGGCTTGTAAGATTCTCAAAAATACTAGAAAATGAAGCCCATCAAATTTGGCCAAAACCAGGAACTATAGTATTCATTGACAATTGGAGAACTCTGCATGGGAGAACTAAATTCACTGGGAGAAGGTCTATGGCCAGCGCCTATATAGCGAGATCTGACTGGTTAAGCAAAGCAAGAGTGATGGGTGTTATTTGAATATTTCCAAGATGTTTGAATTAAATATCTATTAATAAGCAAACTGAATTAGCCGAAATCGGTGCTTTTATTAATCAGTTTTATTTGAAAGCTGAGAAAGGAGCCTTATTATGAAAGGCAATGAAACGCAATAGCGTTATTTAAAAAAATGGCAACAACAGAGGATATCAGATTCAGATCAGAACTACTTTGTAAACCAAATTACATTAATGAACTTAAGATGGTCAGTTCGCAATCCAACAATGGAACTGAAGTGAAGTTCAGTCGCCACGACTTAACCCCTTACAAAATGCAATTAAACTTGTTAATGGTTCTAAGGTTCAAGAACCAAGAGCAAATTCGCAAAGAGGAACGTGCAAAACTGTCCTATTTAATGTCAATAATAGATTCAAGGGTGGAAGACTGAAGGTCGTGGGAAAATCCTCGTACGATTGAGTTTCTGCGTGGCGTGCTTGACATATTTGCACTGAACATTAGGTATTTATGTCTGTTTTTAAAACATTAAGGCTACTTTGCAGCAACATTTTCACTTAAAAGAGATAGACTTAAAGGCAACTCAATTAATTTATTGTTGCTAGTTTGCTCAAGTGTGACTGTGACGTATTAATAATTTTTCCCAACTTATTGCGCACTTCATCAACAATTAAGTTTGCAAAATTCTTTTTTTTTCAAGTGCGTATTAAACAAGATGTGCATTTTTCTAGTTTTTGAAGCAGACTATGAAACTATGACACAATGTAATTAAACTGGTAAGAACTACGCCAAACTGCTGCATCGCACCGTCAGAGCGTCAGACTACAAAACAATATCTAGAATTGTCTGAACTAACAAGTTAGGTGCGACAATTGACAGTTGACAGACATCTACACACGATTTAGTGCGTAAAATGAGCAATCAAAAAAAAATTGCATGTAGTGAACTTGTGTGAATGCCAAGAACAAGCAAATCATTCTCACTTTGCAAAGCAAACATGATGAAGGCGATAGCAAGAATAAAATGATCAAATGATCATTACGTCGCATGCACGTCGTAGACTCAAATGAGCCCATTGTATGATTTGTCATAGT
>JAQGCM010000739.1:0-21056 GCA_034699705.1 Hymenaphorura dentifera
GGTGCTGTTTTCCATTTTTTGTGACGGTTTGCCGATTGGCGATATTGTAATGTGTGTGATTTTGTAATTTGGCTTTAGCTAATTGGTGCAATAAAAATATAAAAAATTCTGAAAACTAATTTTATAACATAAATTAATAATTGGAATAAAAAATAATCTAAACGACTACTATTCACGATAGATAATCAAGCAGAAACTAATTTAATAAAATTTGAAGCTTCAGATTTAGCAAATCTATTCATTGCGATTGTAGGAAGGCATAAATCCATAGTTTCCGAATTGTATGCTGGAATCATGACCCGGATCGCATTCTAATAAGTAATGTAACGTACGCCAACGTATAAGAAGTCCAAATTGGATTTATTGCCAGATTTGTTCATGATCAAACGGTCATGAATCACGATATTAACGAAGATGGCAACCGATTGCATATTCTATAAAAATGCTTGTAATCATGTGCGTCTTGTGATAATTAGATTTGTTGGAAGTGTCGTAAAAAATAATCGTACAGAAAACCGGAATCAACAAACAGTTTTCCCTACTGCAAAAGCCACCAAAACAGAAAACACTCAAAACAGCCTAAAATTTTTTGGTAATGTAAACTATGCAATTTTACTAGAAATTTATGAGGTCCGATATATCAAAATCTATTTTGTAGTCAAGTTTACTACCTACTAAATTAATCACGGATATTGCTCATGCTCGGTCCTTCCGTCCTTAACGATTTCTGCAACAGTAAAATCCGCATTCACTAACAAAATTCGTTCCTCATCTTCTCGCCAGTAATTTCATGGAGGCATATTTTTTTGAATGCTTGTATTTCTCCGAAGATGTTTAGTTGGAAATTGCAGAACTATGTTCAAAATTATGCAGAATTTCTCCAGCTACGTCACCACCATCGTCAGAGCTATTCGTTCCTAGCATTGCAGTGTATGTTGGTTGTACAGTACTACTTCAGAGGACATGTAATATTTTGCACTTGTTTTTGTTAGATATTGTAATTCTGGTGGAAAAGGAATTATCCTAATGGCTGTTTTCTAACTTATTGAGCAATAACACCGAGCTTGCTTAGTGCATTGAGCCGGAATAATATTTAGAGTGCGTCGTCCTGGGGTTTCCCATCCATCCCATCCGCATCCTTACCAAACTACTAAACTGCGGAGAAAGTGGAGCGAGTAGATTAACTTAAAATACAGTGCACTTAGGTGGCAAATATGGAAAGAGATAAAGCTTTTGGTGGAAGAGATGCATGCAGGCACACTTAGAAATACCGCCAGACCACCGCCAGAGCAGAGTTTTTCACAATCATTGTCATAATCGTTAAATACCGAGGATACGAACGATGATGCGTGTGTGTGATGCGACGCTAGAAGGCTATCAAAACCTTTGAGCGGCAATACTAAACAGACAGAGTTAAACGAAATCATTGCAATTTGAAAATTTTTGATAGTCACATTTGAATTTTGAATGTTTTAGATTATGTCGTCAACGAACTCACTCGTATTTACTTCCGCCCTCAACGCTCATTACTACATTATAGAATGGACTTTGTTCTCATCCATTTTCCTATTTTGAAGTAACCATGTCAGTCACCATCACCACTTGCTTCGTATGAAATTTAATCGGGCTCAACGGGTTTACAAAATAAGTAGTCGTGCCCAAGTCGTTAATTTAATATTTTATCATATTTGGGTGGTGGGTTGATCTTTAGTTAGAGGACATTGAAAAACTCTTGAATGCTTAGTAGAATACATTAAGAATAATTTAGTTTGCCTTTTGTGGTAGTTGTAAAAATGTAAACTAAAATAAATTAATACAAAAACTTTGAGGGCCGCTAGAAATTTTGATTGCTAAATATTTCCCAAAAAAGTGAGTCCTGCAATGAAAAGCGCACGGATTTAAGTAGAGAGGCACAAATTGCATTGATTAATTTATTTAGCTCAAAGACGTGTCGCGCTCTCGAACTTGGCGGACCATGCGTTCATTCCACATTATAATAAATGCGTATGATTCCTGTACTCTGGCCAGGGCCTCGTACAATCTTTGTTTTATTATATAATTACATTAACATTTATTCCAATATTCATATTTCTAGCAGAATAAATTCAAATTCATCAAGACACTCATTTAAATATTTTCGCCATTAAATTCTTCCCAGACAGAAACATAGCTCAACACAATAAGTTAAAATAATTTAGTGTTGACTTTGAAGCAGTAGCCCTGAGCAGTGAAGTGAGTGAGCCCAAACTTCTGCTTGCTTTCTTCTCAACTCATCTAACTTATCCTTGCATAAGTCTTTCTGCACATATAAATTGTTTACAAAAATTTGCATTTGTATTCAACATAAACATCAAACAAACTAGTTAATATTAGCCCTTGCCAAATTTGTACTGTAGTGCTCTGCTCAAACGTCTTTGTCTGTCTGGCTTGACTTGCCTTGTCTACTTTTGTAATATTGTGAGTCCAGTCGCAAAAGCAACCAGAGTAGCTAACTAGCTTGAAAAGAGACAAGGAGCAGAGTAGACCACTTGAGCAAGGCAGAAGCCAAGCATTATTACCCAACCACTTAAGAACTGTCCAACGATTGAAGTAGCAAGAGTTGCAGGAGCAGCAGCAGAGGCAGCTTTCTCGGAAATCCACTCAAGTCTGCCAAAGTAGACTAAAGTATAAAGTAAAGTAAAGTAAAGTCCAGGCGGAATCAGTTTAGCTAAAGCTAAACACTAGAGAAACATCAGTTTTATCCTCCGCCGCCGCCACCAACCACCGCCGCTGCTGCGACCGACGTCCCGAGGTGAGCTTATTCTAGGAAGAGTGCAAATGACGTGAGAGCATGCAAACCTCAGATACGGACACACGGTAAATATTTAACGAGAAAGCGTGAAAGTCGCACCCAGCCAAAATGTCAAGCATTTTGCACTAGGACTTGGACTCTATGTACATTGGAGCCTGGCAATATTGTTTAGTTGAGAGTACCCGGGTTTTTGGGGGTACTTCTGCCCGCAGTATTCCCATCCAGGCAATGGCAATGGCGAAGGCAATGAAGAAAGCACTGCTGACTCACTGCTACTAGAAAGCTCCTATTTCCTATACTGGCCATATGGAGGCAATCTATGCGACCATTTCGCTCGATCACTTTTCCTAAAAGTGAAACTGGGGTGTTGCGCTCGTTCTTCTTATGTTAGGTTATGCCAAGTTAGTGTGTCTCTAGGGCTTTGCTCAATGTAAAACTTTTCTCCATACAAGAGAAACCTACACGGCACTCTTAAGTAGGAACAAGTTAAAGTGGTCCAAAAAAGACTTTCGAGGCGGTTTTGGCAAACGCAAAAGTTGATGTTGAGAGTTTTGGCTGAGTTCTCGTGTCGTTGCTGCTTGCTGCCTGCCTGCCTTGAGTTGCGTTGAGGCTTTTCTCCCTACGACCACGACTACGACGACTACAAAACTTTGCAAATGTAATGTAATGTAATGTAAGGCAATGCAATTCAAATGAATGTTTGTAAGTGTGAACCTTGTAGTTTTGTAGTATAGAAGGAGTTGAGTTGAGAGTTTTGTTGGGGTTTTGGCTTGGCTTGGCAGCATGGCTTGGCTTGACTTGGTCGTAATGTTGCTGCGGGAGAGACCGTGTGACAAGATTAAGGAAACAAAGTGTAAAATAACGGCTCGTTTTCCCTATCTCTAACAAATTGATTGCTCTACTCCACTCTGCTCTGCTCTTGGACGTAAAACTTGTAGAAACTTAGCTACAGCCGCGCTATAGCTGTTTAGCAGCAGTGTTGGTTGTAGATCGTTCTTTTTTTGCAAAGGAATGACATGGTTATGTGACGCTTACATAAGTTAGAGCGGTCGTTTAAATAAAAACAATTAATTACAAATTGGACAAGGATTATAAATCTGCCACGCGACACGACGCGATACGATACGAGCAAGTGATACCTACAACCTACAACATAGTTTCAAAGTCCAGAGTTTCAGAGTAGAGTACAGGACTGGGACTTGGGACTTGCAGAAGAGAGGAAGATATCTTGGTGGATAAATTGGAGCAAATATATTGGATGGGTTTAGTGGAATTTCAAATACTTTTTTGTTGCTTTCGTGCTGGAAAACAACAATTTTGTCAACAAGCAATTCAAGAAAATGTGCGTGCATTTTGCACATTCCGATTCCTGGATTTGGATCACGACTTGTGATACTATTTCTTGCCAATTTTTGATTTTGCGGAATGATGAGTAAGAAGAAAGAGGTGAAATATGAGATTACCCACTTTTGGTTCAAAGCCAATCAAAACAAATTTGAAATTTTCCTTTATGTTTTACCGTATATTAAGTTGTGTCGAGTATTTTCTTCACAACCAAATTCAAACTCAATATCAGTTTGCGTTTTTCTTTCCAATTTCAACACAACAGTTGTCCAGTTGTAACGTTAAGAAATTACATACTAATCACGAAATCCACAAGCTTTAAATGTTAAATTTTGTAATATAAATTGAATTTGTGGATGAAAATTAGGAAGTATCACGAACACGATGGGATTTTAAAAGAACTAAAATGTAGAGAAGGTGTGTTGCTAAAATTCTGAAAAGCAGTAAGCGAGCCTTCTAAAATATCCATTCCACAACACATCTGGCTCCGGCTTTCTTTTCTGCACCTGACTTTGGAAAGCGTCGAGTCTTGCTGCTGAAGCGTAAATCCCATTTGATGATCGAATTTGTAATAAGACACGGCAATTCGGAATTCGGATGGATCGGATCTACATTTCCAGTTTGCTCCTTCAGCTCGTAGATTCGGCTCAAACTCATGCTATGCTCATGCCAGCCAGAGCCTGCCAGACACTCAGCAGCTCAAGCCAAGCCAAGCACGCCAACCACCCCAGTCAACCCATATTAACTTTCATAATAATTTTTCTAGGATGATGTTTTTTATAGTTGGAATTTGGGCCTGAGTCTAGGCTCGGAGGCAGAGACATAATTCTTAACTCATGAAATATTTCGATTTATTGAGACATTTAGGCTTCAGAGTGTTCGAAGTGGTTCCCAAACTGGAAATCATTTTTGCTAGAGTTTTGACAACGTAAAGTTCGCGCGAGCAGAGCAGATGGGCTCGTCGAATCTCATGCCGCTGCTGCTACTGCTGCGGGCTATAGCCTTTGACCTACATTCTCATTCCAACATAAAAAAAATGAAACCTTCTAGTTTGTGCTATTTTTATTCAATCAACAATAATTAATTACAAGTTCCGTCCGGGTGAGGGGTTCCCAGCCGGCAAGACGTGGGCAAGACAGGCTCAGATTTCTGCAAAAGAAACCAACTTTCTTTAACTTCAAACAAACAAAGTAAGCGAGCAGGGCAGGATGTTTGGAACAAATTAGACAGGAAAGAGCTTTGGTAAATAATGTAAGAGATTCTAAAGCTGACATCCTGTTTGACATACCTGACAGATTATGAGGAATCAGTGTCTAGCCGAGCTAAGGGCACCGGCTGTCAGCCCGGAAGCTACATAGGAATATGGAAAACTTAGCTAGAATGGAGGACGAGGAGATTTTTGGACCGACTTTGTACGTGAGTGCTCATGCAGTCAGAACCAGAGCCAATTCTGAAGAGTTTGCGTTTTTTTTTTCATAATTACAATGAGAAAAACTTGTTTAATTTCTTTGCTATAATTGAAGTCAAACTTTGTACACGTTTTCCGAAAATTGACTTGAGAATTGTACAGCACAAGTACAGAACTTTGAATTCCGATTCAGAGTCAATGATTTGATTGGGTATTCGTTTCATTTTCATTTATTTTATTTTTTTCTACAAAGTCGCAGGCAGCTCTTTCCAAAGTTTTTGAAAGCAATTTCTTTTCTTTTTTACGGGAGTCGCAGGAAACGTGTGATTGTGATGTATGAAGGAAAAATTCAGTTTGGAAGATGAAGCAGACTGACTCTCTCTTTTATGCTCTCCTCTATAAATAAACTCACTCGAATAAATAACATGGAAGCACTTTCACTGCAGAGAAATAATTGCAAAAGTTTTCCCCTTACTTTGAACCAAATTAGGTGCTTGGTGTATACATAATTGTGGTTTCGAGTGAGAACTGAACTGAACTCAGAGTAAGCAAGCAGTAAGCATCATTTCTTCAAGAAACTCGCACTTGCAAGTTTTACAGTGCTGTACTGAGCTCTGACTTCTTGCCTGCCTGTGCTGTGCCTGATTATTCCAAACGAAACTATTGAAGAGAATATCATCAACAATTAGGGCCAATTATGGGGAAAGCAGCGCAATATTTTGTGTTCAGGGTAGTTTAATGGAAGCGATAGTCATAAAAATAAAAACTTCTGCTCTCGGACTGGGAGTTGGTTCGAAAACATCACTTTAGTTAATCATTGTGAGCCAATGCTATTTTGTCCTGTCCAGATTTACGTTGCTTGTTTAACGCTTGTTACCAGTCGCCACCAATTGCAAGGCAGTAATATAAACTAGTGCAATACTCGGGTTTTCAATTGTCAATTTATTGAGGTCATACTCAAAATTGAATACATACTTGCTTTAGTGAAAATAGTTGAAATTTTTAATCCTCGAAACGCCATCGATTTTACATGTCTTTTGGCCTAATGACATGATCTACAGTTAGCGCCTGGCCTTCTGTTGTAAGTCGGTCCATTTCAAAAAAACATTCGCAATGTCTTATTGGGCATGGAGCTCGAAATAAAAAAATGAAAATTGGTATTACATGAACCCACGAAAATTAACTTTTTACGAGGACCCTACTGGAGAATTTGAGACTTTAAATTTCTTGACCGACAAATTACGATTTCAACAGGCTAATTTTTATGTTTTCTCACTGTTCGGGTCCCAAATAATGTAGAAAAAATATGTCAGGTGTGGGCGATCAGCTCATGCCACGACTCTCCCTTGTATGTAAGTGAAAGCCAGCATTGCTATTTTCAGTACACTGGCACTCGAATCGCTTTTGGGCTCCATTTGGCGATAATGGAGTTCGCCAAAAAATGCTGCAATTGTATAGGAGTGAGGAGCTCATTCTTGCCGAAAACGGAAGGGAAGCAGAACAACAATTGAGACTATATATAAAATAGTTCGGAATAATTCTAACATTGAAACTTGAAACGACAGCAAAAATTAACCTCCTGCAATTTGAAGTTTCTATTCGTTTTTGGTATCCCATCATCACAAATTTGCTGAAAAAATGTTTGATGAAAGTCGCCAAAAAGCTTTACTTTTACTTGGCATTCAAACTCGACTAATTTAATAATGTTATTTTTGTTACAATAAAATTGTTTGAATATAATTACGCAAGAGTACGACGTTTTGCTTGCCAAGCTTAGCTTAGCGGCAGCAAAACTCGGCTTTGCTAATAAAAACTTAGCTTTACAGACTCACTCTAAACGCGTTGGACAGTAAAACCTTTTTAATGAGTTACCTTAACCCAACCCCACTTGGCTTTGCTGAGAACATATGCCATGCGAGGAGATGTTAGCTGCGAGCTTTCACTCATTTTGTACCTCTTCGCATTTAAATAATGCAAGACAAATTAAACTTCCTAGTGTTTCCTCGAAACTGGTGTCGAAAGTCGAAAGGTAGTGGGCTGGGCTGGGCCAAAGTGTTGTCATTTTAATTTGAACCTGAGTTTGTAGTTTGTTGTAGTATTCTGCTTAAGATTCCAACTTTGCAGACGCGGACTGCTCGCAGACGCTGCTGCTGGATCCTACTAAGTGCCAGTGCCAGTACTGCAAATGCAATACAAGCAAGGAAATGTTGATTAATTGAATTGTAAACTTGTGTAGGACTCGACAGAGGACAAGATGCAAATTCGCCTCCCACTCTACCATAGTGTAGCTTGACGCGATGCTCAGCCCAACCAAGCCAAGCCAAGTCAAGTCCAAAATTCATCAAGATCAAAAACTAATTTCTTTACGACTACGGCGACAGCTCTCATTTGGAGTTCTAAATTTAGTTCATTTCATTAAGAAAACATCGGCAAGGCAAGCAGTCAGTCAGTCAGGCTGGGAAAGAACCCGCTGTCGGTGTGTACTTTCTTGCACAGTTTGACAATATAATTTATGACCCTATGAATGTGACCCACCTTGGCAAGGCAAGGCGGCCCGGCCCGTCAGAGTGAGGTGACAATGACTATAATTTTTTTCTACGTGTGAGATTCGAGATATGAATAAAAAAAAGATATGCAAAGAACGAGATTTCATGGAGTGAAGTGAAGTGAAAATCGGAGAAAGAATGAATTCAGTCTGTCAGTTATTGTTCTTTTCCCGTGTTTAATAAATGAAGGGCTTGATGTGATGACCTTTGATGACATTTGTCAGTTGAGCCGGAGCCTGGCGGGCCTTCTTTCCCCAGCTTTCATTTTCTTTCAAAAAATAATGACAGTCATCTATTACTCAGCTCAACTCTCATTCCTCTCGTTTGTATGTGTAAGAAGAAGTTTTTGAGAAATCTCGAGGAGCTGCTCGCTCGTTTGTTTGAACTGAAATCGTTGGCGAACGACTAGAACCGTTTTCGACGACGACGACTCAGCTCAGCTAGCTCAAAGTAAAGGAAACATCATAGTTCCTCGTATTTCCGTTTCGTTTGTTCCTCTGCTACTGCTACTGCTGCTTCTTGACAAGATGAGAGGAGTTGGTCTGGTCCATTTGGGTGCTCAGCATGAGCAAGGAGTGAGGAGTGAAGAGCCAAAAGCTTGGGTGATCTGTGGATTATATACCATGCAAGATATTTCACTGATGAGGGCATGAATAATTTGTTCCTCCTTGAAGAAACAATCAGTGTGATAGATGAAAGTCCTTTGTTCAAATAAATGCTTCCGTTTCTCGAACAAGTTTCTACAAGAGCCAGGCAGGCACCAGGCTCAACTCAGCAGAGGTAGACCCGGCCTGCTATGATTGCAAGCAAGCGATGAGGATTGCTGGCTGGGTTGGGCATGGGCTCAGGACTCAGGACGATTGCCAAAATATTTCATACGTCGTTCGTAGTCAAGTTGGTCCCACAGCACGTAGAGTCGAAGTAGTTTCCTGAATACATTTCGCATTTGTTTTTGGAGGATTCGTACATCCCAAGTAGTCGTCGTCAGCCCCTGCTGACATAGTTTGTTTTATTTCTCACGCTGTGATGAAGCCGGTAGGAGTAGGCAGGATGCAGCACCCTTGAGGATACGTAGGTAAAAATCTAACTCAACATCGCGTCACTTTCTCATTTTTCAGAGGAGAAGTTGGAGATTAATCAAGATATAAGGTTGGAGTAGAACATATCTCGACAATGTTGTCCAGAATTTTGCTTGCGATGCGATCGGATCAGTGGTTCGTTCGGCACAGGAATTTCTGACGTAAAATTTAATTCCAGCTTTAAGAAATATCTCGAGCAATTTTATTTTGCCATTTTTTTCCACCAAGTTCTAATTTTCACGCACTCCTCTTCTCTTAATTTATTTTGAGATTTCCTACAAATCCATTTCCTTTCACGCACTGCTATCATCCTCAACCCATTCACATTCAACTCAATTCACACTGGTACTAAATACAAGAAAGTTTGGCTTTGTAATATTTTTTTTCATTCAGCACCAGCGACTTATTCGCTGCTGCTGGAGATGAGCCTAATGTGAGAATCGAACACATTAAAACTTTAAACAGGGATTCCTTTATCCTCTCCATCCCAAGAATCCCATATAAGTCTGAGCAGTACAAAAGCTCCGGTGGAGCGAGAAACCGGATCTCAGAACTGAGGAAAAGGGATGAGAGGACTTTCACCGGGTTTTCCTTGATTTGGACGGGAGAAAGTGGAGAAAGTGAACACATTCTCGTCCATGGCAGGAGTAAGTAAGTAAAGGTCCGTCCGTCGTCATATCTTCCTCTCATACTCGTCGTACCTGCTTTCTTCTGCCTTGCCTTGCGCCCAACGCAGGGCAAAAAATTTGTTCTGAAATGTTGGCCGAATAGCTAGAGAGCTAGACACGCGCGTGGGCCGGGCTGGGAAGAGAGACTTAGTTGGTGGTGCTGGTGAGAAAGGAAAGGCAAACGAAACTTTTAGTCAGAGATTGTATTTTCGCCGAAAGGCGACAACTTCAGTTCGCCTCTGAGTCCCACCAGTGCAACATGTCTTTATCTATTTCTCCATTTCTCCCTCAGGAGCGGCAGGGATTGTGTGAAGAACAAGAACAAGAACTTTCTCTGAGTTCTTCCATTTTATCAAAATCGCTTTCCACGAGTACGAGTACGACTCAAGCAGCAGCAAATATTCCTTGTAGAGCAACTACTTAATTTGAAAAGTTGAGACTTTGCAACTCAAAATTTCACCCATAAAATGCTAAAATCAAAACATAGAAACACAAGCCAGAACTTATCTTTGGAAACAATCTGTAGAAGAACATCAAACAATTTTAGTGTGAGTGGCGCCTAAAATTTGGATACCAAATGGCTGTTGGACAACCGGAACCCTCATAAAAAATTACAGTGCAGCTGATATGGCTTAAGTGATTACAACTAGGAGGAAAGTGGTGACGACTTGTCGTGTTGTGAGAAAGTTTCAGTTCCAATGTGGTTTGTCCATTTCCGAGTTGTGTTTTGGGTGCTGGTCTGTGAAGTGCTCCCGCGTACAGCCCCCCTGCGCCAATGGAGTGACCGCGTTGTGAGTACCCGGCTCGGGCTTACCCGCGGCTACATTTTCCTTCCAAAGGGCTACGATGGTGTTGAGATTTTTCTTGGACTCCCTTATGCCTCACCCCCCGTGGGCTCACTTAGACTCATGCCGCCCGTGAGTGGTTCGCCTTGGTCTGGAACCAAAATGAGTGATAGTCCTGCCCCTGTGTGCCCTCAGGTCCTACCATCCATTGAGAATGAGACAGAGGCTTTGAAAACAATGCCACGTGGTAAACTATCAATTCTTAAGAGACTTTTGCCTTTGCTAAGGAATCAGAGCGAGGACTGTCTTTACCTCAATATTTATGTTCCTCTGGGTGGTAAGTTCGTTCTTCACTCTCTGCACAAGTCTAAGTCCTACATAACTTTTCAAGAACACAAAAACAAAACCAAAGGCCCAAATTAAACAAACCTTCACCAAGAACACTCCCGGGTGAACATTAGAAAAAGTTAGTCAGATGACAGATCGCGGGGAGCACAATTAGCAATTTTGAGGAAGGAAACTTGGCTTTTATAAATCTTCAAGTACCCACTCGACTTTCATTCCTAGGCACTCCGCACTCCTCACTCGCTCACATAGCACATAAGTTGGGTCGTCGACACTAGAGTTGAATAGAATGAATTCTGTTTTTCGTCTCTGTCTAAATTGAAAGCCACTACGGCACACAGTAGTGGACTGGAAAGAAGTAGTAGAGTGCAAGTAGCAAGCACTCTGGTGGTGGTGCTTTCTCCAGCACCACGCTCGACATCTCGACTGACTTTCTCCCCTTGCTTGCTTGCTTCACATTTTCCATTGTAAGTTTATTCGTTGAAAGGAGAGGAATAACGAGAAAAACTCAAGGGGATTCTTATGTGCAGTGCAGTGCAGAGTGCAGGGCAAGACAGCCTGGCAGAGCACAGCAGAGCAGTAGATTTTCTCGAGATCTTGAAGAACCTAAGACCACAATAAACTTGATGGATATTTCTTTTCATGTCCTCGTTCTAATCTGAGCTCTGAATATTTATATCAACTCGGGCTCCTAGGCAAGCCAGGGTGGTCTCAAGTCAAGTAAAACTCCAAGGAACAACTCTCGTCGGCTTATCGTACACGTGCATCCGTACGACAACGCAGAGAATTTAGCAGAAGCTTCAAATTTTATAAACTGAAAATTTTCTTTGAACCTTCTCTTGCGATTATGGTGCGAGATTGAATATAAATGCACTACTTTTACTTCGATAGGCAGATTATCTTAGGTCACAAGCAGCTGACTGTAGCTGATAGTACAGGGTGAACCATAAAGGATGCAACCAATTTGAACAACTTTTTCAAAAAAACGTTTTAACCGATTGACCTGGGGTAAATTTCTAAATTAGGTACCACCGATTAAAGGATTTATCAACCCTACCTCCAACCTCTAGAATCATTTTTCATGTTTTACCAAATTTTTTAAGAAAAAGTGGGAATTTTAACATAGGCAGGCATAGCCGTCAATTCAGCAAAAAATTTGAAACCCATGGTAACCTTTGTTGATTTTCAACAATTTTGTGCAAGTTTGGGCTTAGAGGAATTGATTGCGAAAAAACCTAGAGATGACTTTCTCTAAGTAACATAACACCAAAGCAGTTATTTTGTAGAACAACAAAGAACAAAACTGGGATTTAACTAAAAGTTTGTAGGAATGACTCGATAGTACCGTTCCACCTTGTTTGGCAATGCAGAGGTCAAGCAGGACGCAAAATTAGTTTTGTGGTTTAATGTTAATTGAAGAAAGTCAACTCTAGGTTTTTTTGCAATCAATTCCTCTAAGCCCAAACTTGCACAGAATTGTTGAAATTCAACAAGGGTTGCCATGGGATTCAAACTTTCTGCTAAATCGACGGCTATGCCTGCCTGTGTTAAAATCCCCACTTTTTCTTAAAAAATTTGGCAAAACTTGAAAAAGGACTCTAGAAGTTGGAGGTAGGGTTGATAAATCCTTTAATCGGTGGTACCTAATTTAGAAATTTACCCCTGGTCAATCGGTCAAAACGTTTATTTGAAAAAGTTGTTCAGATTGGTTGCATCCTTTATGGTTCACCCTGTATATCAAACTAGTTAGACCTCGAATATAAAGAATTGGTAGTAAATTTTTATTTTTAAGCAGGTCTTAGTTCCCCGGTTATTGTTGTAATGCAGAATGTATTATTGTGGTGCAGAAAGTTATTGAAAAGATCAAATTTAGATCAATTTATTGGGTTGAAGAAAGTATTCGTAATTTAGGAAGTTCCTTGTCAACCATGGTATCAAATGGTATTTTGATAAGCTTGTTTTTGATTTCTATTTAGTGCTGTCAGTTCAGTGTGTATTTTATGCTGTTGTATTTTTTTCTGGTGCTGCATCTTGAGGGCCACACAGCATTATGTATAAATAATTATTTGGGTGACATTTACAATTAAAGATGCACAGAGGCATTTTAGCATTTCTAGCAAGTTGTAAAAGTAAATGTTGGAGTGGGAAAAGGTTGGCCTGAGCAAGGGGTTGAACAAGACTTTTCGCTTTATATTTTTTTAACACTTTCTCGGAAATCTCGTCGTCTAGGTCTTAAAAAGTGATCCGTACATGCAATATCTCTTCTTGAGTTCTTTAGACACTCTTCGACTCTTCTTCTTCAACTTGATGTGTCCCGTGTGGCATGCTTTGGTTTCACGAAACATTACAACAACTTAGAGTTGACTTAACTCATTGTAACCTTTGAAGTTGTCTTCTCCAGCCATCTACTCTTTCTCCACTACTTTGTCTTTGTCAAAAGTCTTTTGGGTGCTCTGTCTACAAAAACATAAAACATACAAAAAAAAATCTCATTTCATTGTTTTGTGCTCTCAGCCCAATTCTCAAGATTCACTTATTGACATGTGAAGACTACATACTCAACTTCTTCACTATCTTCACGTCTACTAGCAACTAAAAAAAATACTATTTTCCTTGTACATGTGTTGGTGTCAGCATTTGAGTACTATCACGGTGAAACATAAATCGCAAGCAATGCCTATGTAAGTCCGCTACATTTTGCTTTCGAGACAGAATTGGTTAGCAAAATGCAAAAGGGTAGTACATTTCAGAATTTCTTGAAAATTCCAAAAACAAATTCATTATTTCCACCATGCAAGCATGTGTAGAAAACAAATATATTGCTCTAACCAAATAGGAATGGATGCCCGAGTCTTGATCGTCAGCTGGCTTGAGTACGAAGCATGACAAAAAACCTAATTTTCCCTGTATTAAGCTGTGCAGCCGCCCTTTTTGCAATATTAAAGAATTTTATAGTCGATTAGATGGCTGTCATTAATTTACCAATTTACCTGCACTATGCTGCCAGCTTAATGTACTTTTCTACTGTGTCGCGATGCCCATCACATCAACGCATCGCGTGCCAGGTGGCAGTCAGGATTCCTGTTTCGGGAGGTCCTTCAACATCAAAGACGAGCTACTCAATTTTTGGTTTCGGCTTCATCCAACTACTCCACAAGCCGAATAAAATATTGCGGAAATCCTTTTGGAAGTAAAATCTTTAATTTATTCCAGTAATTACTCGTGCAACAAGTTAGAATTACTTTAATTTAATCTGGAAGATGCAACGCACAATACATAATGGAGTGACTGGTTCTATGGTTTTCTACACAATCGGGTCGGGATTGGGGCAGAACTGCTTTTAATAATAAGGCAGCAGCCGATGCATAACTATGTAAATGCATAACTAAAATTGATCGCAGAATTTAATTTTTAAATTAATTTGTCTTGTCGTAAATGAGTGATTTTCTCAAAATCTGGTACACAAAACATTCAACCCAATCAACTGCACAAAGGAAAACACCATCAAAGCAATAAGTGTAATAAACTAGTTCAAGTTAAGATGTCAAAAGTGACCATTTTGAGCAAATGCTTCCAAAAAACGACAAGTGTTTCCCTAGAGAGTGACACTCAACAAATATCTGTCCCTTGAATGCCAAGAAGTGAGCTACTGGCTTTAAAATTTGGTCACAATGATTTTTCATACGGACAGGCAAGTCGAGGGAAATGAAAATAACTGATTGACTATGATTGATTGGGGGTATCTCGGTTTACCTTACGGAAAAGGTAATGTCTTGGTGCTCCTAAAAAATCATCTCGTCCAAATCTTGAGAGAAGTACTGCATTTTACTTTTTGAACTCAAGATGAAGATGCTCTACAAAGCAATGCGAGGGTTCAACTAAATTAATGCGTAAGGAGGTTAATAATTCTAATATGGCGAGCCGCCAGCCAGTCAAGGCATGTACAAATGTGAACAGTTTCAAAATACTTTTTTTTATATATAAAGTTGGTCTTAAAAGTAAAAGGTAGTGTACGTAACCCCGTAATCATAAAACGTATGTAGTCGCAGCCGAATACTAAAGACTGAAGACAGAGACAAAAGCGAATACGTTGACTCCTCTGACAACCCGTGAGAAAGCAAATGAAATAGTTTCTGTCAAAGGAACGGATTCGGTTGATTTCTTGGAAAGATAGAGCCAACCTGAGCTTGAGCATTCTTTCATTTTTTCTCTATTCCGTCGAGATGGTAAAGTAGCGCAGGGCAGGTACGAAAAGGAAACCGAGCATCGAACTAAAAAGGGTCCAACAAGTCCACAAATTAATAGAGGCAGTCTTTAGATTTTGTGCAGTAAAATGAGGTTTGATAAATTGGGCCGTGATCTTTCAATTTGTATTCCAATTCCACATTAGAGCCAAATCTGGCCAACGACATGTGTAAGTATTCAAAAAATTTAGCGAATCTTGAGACTAGCACGGGTTTAGCATGTTGGCTAAGGAATTCGAAGATCCGAATTTTTGGGTTGCATTAAATTCATTTAGCAGTCTATTCCGAATTCCTGCGTCTTCTTGCCAAATTAACCTCCCATTTCACTTCAGGTTTGCTTTGCTCGTGTAGATCTTTCCTTTTGAAAAGTGCTTAGCTCGGCTACCTAGCCAAGCTTTAGCATGTAAATCCTAGACGTGGAAAGAGGTAAAGGAAAAGAAACGCTCTTCTCGTGTGGCCAATAGAATCCCGGGAACCCATCTATTAACCTGCCACTCAGGTATGTGCAACGTACACTTAATGTGACTTATAAACTTGTCTTTTCCACTACTTGGGAGATGGAGAAATAGTGTGGAACAGGTATTTGTCCGTCAACACGACCACAACCTCATCCAGTCATTTTAATCCAATCAACTACCACTGATTTATAGCATCATCGTGCTCCAATGTCAATTCAATCCAAGGAACACAAATCTTGCCTTGATGAGATGAGCATATTTCAAATCAAAAGTTGATTAATTTCAGCAACAAGTTGATTTGGCGAATCATTGACCACAATAAACTTTAACAACAGTAAATGACATCATCAGAAGAATCTAGTCAGATCGGACTCTGACGAATTTGAAAACAAAAAATCAACGAAATATGGATTTTACTATTTTGTAATTTTCAACGTTACAATTGAAAAGAGCAATTAGTACCAGTCAATTTTAAGGGTCAGCCACTCTTCTAATTACATGAGCACTCCGGAAAATAATAAACGTGCGCCGCAACAATAATCGTATCTAAACTACATATCTTGTAAAGGGTTTGTGATTATCATGTGCCACACCCTAAAATGAAACCGTGGAGATGATTAGATTACAATATGTACTGTCATGTCACACTCAGTAGGAAGCCGATTGTAACCAACTTTCCAGTTTAAACATGCAAATCTTGTCGGCCAAGTCACTGTTGTCTGTGTTTTGAATCCTATCCTGACGCACCAATAATTCTGAAACGAGATATTTGAGCAATTGAAGCTATTTTAAAATCGGAGATGTCGAAATGCTTAAAATTAAAGAGGAATGGTATTTTATCATTAAACAGATATTTAATCGCTGATCCTTGAGCGAAGCATTTATATTGAAATGACGTCAACATGCCCTTTGAATGCTTAAAGACAATGGAATATAAAACACCAAGTTGGATTTGATTATGAGTTTGAGAGGTCCCCCCAAGCAGTCGTTGTCGATTGGAACTGTTTATGTGCTAACCGTAGTTAAGTTCAGCTGAGTAGTTAGTGTATGGGAGGCAAAAGTAAAATGCTAATGGGATAATGACTGAGCACATTCCAACACCTAAGTCTCTCACCTCCTATCAATTCTACGAGTCATCAATTATTTATTACCATTGGCCATTACAAATGTTTGCTAGCAGGACATTTTCTTCTGCCTAAATTACGAATGCTAATCTTTGTTTGTCTCCATCGGAGACTTCGCTCAACTCGTCAGAAGACAAGAATTAATCGTACATGTCCTTCATGCTTGCTTGATGCAGTCTCTAGTCAGTGGTCACCACAACCTAGAGATTGCTAGGAATACAAAAGCAACAATTCAATTCACCTGACGATGCGGATTGTTGACTAGCTTTTGTCGAGCTAAGCAATTTAGTTTTACGGATAAGAAAGTCGGAATGGATTGATGAGGTTAGTACATTAATTGAAATAGTGCAGTGTAAAATATTTTATTCACAAGTTTAGTGGCTAGATCCAAGTTATGGTTTCTGAATTTAATTTTCATACTCTAGCCGTACTGATCTAGATCTCAAGAATTTGTTGTTGGTTGGAGTATGAAAAGCATGGCAAACCGAATTTTAAACTCGATAATCTGATTAAAGAGTCACAGAGAAATCATTCTTGACTTAAAGCAATACAGATTCAGATCATAGCGAATCCCAATGTTTTTCACAATGTGGCGACGAATAATCAAACTTGATTTCAACATAAATTATAGTAAATCTTTATCAGTTTGTACCACTTTTATTCATATGTGGATGAAATCAATGTTATTTATTTTTACTAGGGATTTTGCTTGCAAATGCGCAATTTTTGCACTACACTACAAACTGAAATACTTAAATGTTTTGGTTAGCCAAACTTTAGTAAGAAACACTCTGACGAATAACTCATTTTTTGCGATTTGTCTGAATAATATTATCGGCTCAATTTTACTAACACTTTTCCAATCAACAAAGAAATAGGAGTTCAGCAGTGCTCTGGTAGCCCCGTAATTCTTTTTCTGCAAATGTACGGTTTTGTACTCTAAAAACATTCAGTTAATTCAGTAGCTTTCGAACAAGGTAATCCTTCCTCAGGTATTATGCAAAAACTTTATTGCATTTGTAAAGGTGAAGTTATTACTTCACATCGCAACTTCGCAACCGCTGCTCTCCGTCCACCGACGAGTCCATAAAATTGCCCAATAAAATTATATGGTGCCGAATTAAATGTCACTCTCCTTGTTATTGGAGACAACAAAACTTTGCGTGGACTAGAGGTTGGCGATGGGGACGCCTTGCTGGCACAGAGTAATAAGAGAAGTTGATCGATCTGGTTGATCTCTATGGCGATGGGATCCACAACCACCGCGATTCCCCCCAAAGAAGTCAGTCCATCCGGGCCAAAGGCAAAGCCATCCGGGTAAAAAGACCCGGACGGACTATTTAATTTTGAATCCATACTGACTTACATGTAAGGAGAGGTTGGGTCTGGAGGCGTCTGCCCACAAAGAACACAAGACCCGCCTCTCAAATCTTTCCTGCACCTCTTATTCCCACGGAGAGCTAAACCCTTCCATGTGCACGGCTTTTAGAGCACATTCTCATCTCATCAGCCCAACACTTCATCTCTTCAACTCCGGAATTAAAACTCAATTCTTGATTGTTGCTAAACATCAGCTGGGATCTAACAAGGAACCAAGTCTTAAAACCTGAGCTAGGTCTTGGAAGCTTAAATTGAAATTAAAAGTGCGAGCCAGCGATCTTCAGTACTATTCAATTCTTGAGTGGAACACCACCGCTTGAAATCAAACAAATTAGCTAAATAATTGTGGTCTGTGCTTTGCAGTGAAAATGATATGGGTCAACTTAAGCAAGGATTAAAACATTTGATTGCATTGTCATGCTCATCCGTCAAATTTGTTTAAAAATTTACCGAGTGACGGATTTTCTGCCAGTACAATGCATATACAAGTTAATGATCTGAAATAAGAACAGTGAGACAAAGTTTCAAGTGCTTTGTTAACCAAATACGTATTTTTCGGCCTTTTGTTTCTTGATTAATGAGCTCGGGACTTTGAATCAGACAATAAAAAATGAGCTGCACAGTGATGTACCAGGTAATTTGATAATTTGGTATTCCTTAAATGAAGACGTTCATATTGTTTCTTAGCATAATTAATTATTAATGTGCCCGGTGGTATTCATTTTTTACCAGCCGTACGCGATGTCTTATTCTTCTTCCTGTGACAGGACTTCATCCTCTGACAAGGTGAGTTTATTTCTTGAAATTAAAAAGGTCTCGTTGTTGGCTGTTTATACAAAGTAGTTCATTCCGGGTCATTTGTCGTAATTATTCAATTAAGGAATACACGAGAGGTGGACCACTCTGTTTTCAGTAGAAAGGAAGTTAGAAATACCATTTCATTTAGTAAAAAAATTCAAAGCATTATTAATCAAAGCTTTATTTGCTGATACTCGACTGATATCTGATCAAAGTCAATCACAATCCAAGTCTTACTAGCATATACTATTGGTTAAGCTATTGGTTAAGGTAAGGCCGCTTATAAAACAACATCTAAATATCAAAATACCAATAATTTCAGTATCAATTCTCGAACAAACCCACAGGGCGCTGCATCAGTGGCTCAATCCACATTTAAGTGTGAGCTTATCCCAAGATATGCAAATGTCAGATACACATAATAACCAGTATCAATTTTATTGTCCCGTAATCACAATTTCTAATTAGGTCAGAATTAGCTAGGTCTCGGGACGTAAAGTTTTGTTCACACCATTTTTGCTGATCACTGCAAATTGTTACAAACTATGTTTGAGAATTTTTTAAATGAATCAGGCTTTATGCATTCATGTGAGCCACGAATTTGCAAGCAATGCATTTCTTACAATAATTTAGCAAGCCAGCATTCATTGTGAATTTGAGTGTTACGTGGTGGCTTGATGACATTTTAGTTCAAGTGATTCCTACAAATACTGACTAGGAAACTGGCATTGCAAAATGTAAAACACACAGAGGATGACATCATCTTGCATTGCATTAGCATTTTTTACAGTTTTTTTCCATTCATTTTAGACTACATAGAATGTGTTGGAGCGAATTCAATTTGCCCTTTGTTTACAAGTTCCATTTTATAAAACCATAATATTGTTGGCATTGTAAACAGTTCTCTCCCGAAGTTGATATTTTTGCTGTGGTTGTTTATTTTCAAGGCTAAGGAAAAAGGGAAACTTTTTTAATAAGCTAATTTTTCAAATACGAATGCTGCATTCAAATGTTAGTTTGTTTGTAATTTAATCATTCCACTTTAGACTCCTAGTGCGAATGATTGTTTGAATCGTAAAAATTTGCAAATTCAATTATAAATATTCTGTTTGATTGACAATACATACATTTAGAGCCCCCCAACGGAAGCTCAACTTCCCAAAATAAATTAAAAATAATTTTTTTACTGCAAAGTTCATCGCTGAACCGTACTTACAAACCTAAGTTAGATTTTAACATCTACACCAAAACATATAATGCATGTGGTGAGTATGGTGAGGTGCTCATTCCCTGTGAAAATTTGATAAATACTAGAACAGGCTATGCCAATTCCATGCAAATTAAATTTTCAAGTTCCCAAGCTTGGTGAACGTAGACAAACAATGTACTTCATTTTCAATTTGTGTTTATTTTGTTAAGGAACTTTTGCAGGATTAGAAATTGCGTAAAGGGTTGTTAATTCCTGAGGTACTCAAGCAACCAGTTCTTTTGAGGAATCCTTAAACCTTGGAAGTGCATGTACCTTAAGCCCTAGCCTAGCCAGGACGTGTAGTAAAATGGTCATGACATGATCTTCCCAAAAGTCCTGATCCTCATCTCGATCGTCGGTAGCCATAAACATAACTCAAGTGCGGGTCTTGAGAGCTTCTCAAGAATCACAGCAAGACATGTTACTTTTACAACTTGAGAGGGAGTCTTTTCAGGTAGACAAAAACCTTGTAGGGAGAAACTTGTAAACAAGGGGCCTTGCCGAGACACAAGTTTAATCGTTCATTATTTAAATAATCAATTTATTGCCTAATTAACCATTTGCGTAATGACAAAAAAAAGGAGAGAGAATCGCAAGCATTCAAATACTCATTATACTACAATGCCGCGATTAAAGTAAATATTTCACAAAGTTTGGTTTTGTTTGCGTGCCGACTAATGTGCCTGTGCAAAGCATGCCCAGTGTGTGTAGTATGTAAAATTTAAGCAAACCGCACAATTCATTAGAAGCATTAAGTCGAATGAATGTGTCTTAAAATTTACAATAACAACTGATGAGGTTGGGCATGTGAATGTTTTATGAACTGGAAGGAATTAT
>JAQGCM010000740.1:0-21034 GCA_034699705.1 Hymenaphorura dentifera
AACATTGAAACCCTCGACTTTTGGATGCCCCTGGACACGATCATTTATCGAAAGCTGGTCCTCGACTGCGGTCAAACTTTAGAATGTCTCTACCTCCGAGAAGTGGCTCTCATGAACCACCCTATATTCGAAGGCAAACCCGACACTTGGGTAAATTCCACCTTCAACTTTCCATCCTTGACCACACTCATCATTTACTACGGCTTCATCGAATTCAAAGAACAATCGTTTCGAATTTTCAACTCCAACATGAAATTCATACTGACCACATTCGACACTCCAAGACTAAAAAATCTCCAAGTTTTGCCAGAGGCTTCCGTCGTCCAAAGCCTACTTCACGAGAAGAGTACCATCGACGTTGAGCACTGTCGATGGGAAGGGAATCATCTCAAACATTTCGTGTCCAAGAATCGCAACCGACTTCGAAAACTCAAGCTAATTTTCTATCGCAGCAAGCTCACGCCTGAAAAGGAACTTTTCATTCCTCCAACGCAGCTGGCTGAGTGTGTCATACTTTTCCCAATGTTGGAGTCGACGAATGTCAAAGAGTTTCGAAACTATTGGCGAGTAATCGTCCAAGCCCAAGAACAAGTGCAAGTCCTCTCCATTCAAACCGAGCTTTGGGGAGACGTGCGCACGATGAGCATAAATGTCAAAAACTCGGTCCTCCTGTTCAGCGCTGAGACCCTGACCAAGGTCTACATTGATTCCTACTGTCGCAAAGGAAAAAACTCGACTGAAGAAATTCACAACTTGGACTTAAAACCTTTTGCAAGTTTCAAGCGTCTGCTCGAGCTTCACCTGACCGTCGTCGAGGCCACGAGAAGAACTGACTTGTTTCAAGTTCATCACCTGTCCATGCTACCCAGGCAGTTGGAAGTTTTGATCATCAATGGCTATCGGTGTTTGACAATCGAGCTGCTGCACATTGCGGAAATGCCAAAATTAAAACGAGTGACGCTCAAAGGTGTGGGGACGACAGGATATTATGGAGTCAATTTTGACGTGGCAAGAGCTCTGTTGATTCACAAGACAATCGTAGTCATTGGCTTTGGTGGCTTTAATGAGAAGAACGATACGCGACATTTGTATGCTTTGATCAAGAAATTTAACAAGGGCAGATTTGAGAATGAGTTTGAAGTTGTCAATCCAAGGGAGCAGATTTCATTCATTGATTGGTTCCCTTGCTGCTGCTGCATGAAACCGCACGGAGAAGAAAATATAAACGTATCCTAAATAACTAAATGGCCAAGCGAATCAGCGTCTACAAATCAAACTTAAACAAAAAAACAAAAATGTAAATGTAGCATCATGAACAAATGTTCTATAAAATAAACTGAGAACAACTACTGTATTGATTTAGAACACGTGTTTGGATTTATTCTGCAGTTTTAGATTTGAATGTAAATAAAAGGACAATTTTATATTCCACATTTTTCTGAACATTTCAGGCCAATGCACACTCAAGTGAATGCGAAAAGTGAATACTACGAGATTTACACTGAAAGTTGAACTTTGCATTAGGCTAGAGATTTTATATATTTCGTTGCTGGACACTAATTTTGTTTTTTAAAGATAGAACTTTTAGTATTTGTGATCTTTGATGAACAAGTCAGCTGCAGCTGCAAATCCAACGACGCTTCCAGCAACATACTTTCCAAGGGATGCATCACCATTTGCCTAGAGACGAATTTAAATTAAATCAAATCAGTGGCCCAAAATTAAAACCATTCATGACAAATTCGTGATTTTAAAAAAGCACACTACGATTGAGGATAGCTCCATTAAAAAAATTAAGGATGTAGGTCAGGTCAGGGTGTCAAGCATACACGAACTTATATAAGCATGCGTCAATAACCAAAACTGAAATTAAATGAAACACAAACCAACCAAAACCGTTTGGATAGACAGGCAGGGTAACGCTTTTAGTAACTGTGGGCTTGAACAAAATTGCTCTTAGCAGCAGCAACACTGGCAACACTGCCAGCTTTATATTGGCCAACCGAAGCTAAACCATTCGCCTTGAAAATATTAATTAATAGCAACAATTAGACGTCAGCGTCAGCAAATATAAACGACCAAACCAAACCTTACCATAGTACCATACATATCCTTAACTATTGCTAGCCTAAGGTTTGCTGCAGCTCTATTTATGTTTAGGAAATAGAAACGGAAATAAAAAAAAATCAAATTGCTATACAGCCATATTCGAGAACAATACACTCATTTTAACCAGAACTCAACGTGCAACGACAAACTTTAACGAAACATTGTTGACAAGGATTCACTATTATATTAATCTAAGGGTGGTATCTTTGCTAAACTAGTCCTAGAATAATCATACTAGTTGACTAAATTCTGCATGCAACATTGGTTGCAAATAAAAACGAAACAAATTTTTTATATTGTGCAATAGAAATGCTTGTCTTTACCTTGGCACGCTTCAACAACTCATCCTGACCAGCCTTCACATTTTCTTTCTTTCCAGCCCAAGCTCTCAATGCAGATGCCTGGAAAATGTCAATCAAATAAATTAATAATCGAGACCCGAATTTGATTTTGTAGCTTAAATAAAATCAAGTGTACCTGAAGAGCGCGCCCGTAGCTGAAAGTAAGAGCCCATGGCCTTCTTCCTGGATGTTGATTGATTGCATTGAGATGTACGGAGGCATCTTCCTCAGATTGTCCACCAGACAAGAAAGTGACTCCTGCAAAAGTTTTAGTAATTCAAAACTCCGAAGAAACATTTTAGGTTTAAGATAAGGTCATACCGGGAACGGCTGCTGGAAGAGTTCTTTGAAGAGCAGTGACTGTAGCATCAGCAACTTGCTGCGGCGTGTATTTAGTTGTGCAGCATTGTCCAGCAGTTACCATGTTCGGCTTGAGAAGCGTTCCCTCCAAAAAGACGTGATGATCATTTAGGGCTTTGTAGACAAAGGCCAAGACAGTCTCGGTCACCTTTTGTGCTCTATCCAAGTCATGGTCACCGTCGGGCAATACCTGACCAAAACAAAACACAGTTGAAACGAAGTCAATTACATAAAAAATGACTAGTTGTCTAAATGGCAGGGAATCCCCGTATTAACAACTTAAGACAGTTTAGCGATAATTAATTACCTCAGGCTCAACAATGGGGACTAGCCCATTGGCTTGGCAGATGGAAGCATAACGAGCCAAAACGGTGGCCTAGAATGTATTAAATAATCATTGGTTAATCAAAATGTCAAAATTACTAGTAAAGTCTGATGTAAATGCTTACGTTTTCTTGCATAGCGTGGTAAGAAGGAGTGTTCTTTCCAATCTTCAAGACGCTTCTCCATTTGGCAAATTGACAACCGTCCTTCTTGTACTGAGCACATCGTTTGTCCAAGTCATCAAGACCTTGAGTCGTGCCTTCACCTTCAGATCCAAACAAGTTGACAACACCAGCATCGACTTTAATTCCTGGAAGAATTCCCTTGTCTTGAATCAATTTCACGAATGGAGTGCCGTTATCATCCTTTTGGTATAATGTCTCGTGGAACAAAATCACTCCTGAAATGCTTTGCTCCATTTGAGAGTCGCAAGTGAAGAGCAGCTAGAATTCCAAAAGTTACGATATTTATACATATATATTATAAACATGAGAAAAATTTAAAAACCAAATTTTGTATGATTTTAAACTCATGAATTCTCACTTGACGGTATTGTCTTCTGTTTTCATCAGTGTTTTCCACACCAATGTCAGCGAGTCGTTTTCCCATGGTTGACACCGACTCATCAGCAGCCAAAATTCCTTTTCCAGGAGCAACAATTGCGTTTGCAATTTTCTTCAACTCCTCTTGGAGGGCTGGTGTCGGGTAGTTGAAATAAGTCGTCATTTTGATCAAGTCTGCAAAATTATTAAAATATTAATACTGAGCTTTTACTTTTGAAAATATAAATTCCACAAAACTAAGAGTTATTTTGCAGTAATTCGGCAAGAATGAGCACCTTTGAAATTTTGTTCGGAGTGTATATTAGCTAAATTTTTGCAGGAACTTGAGGTAAATTAGTGCTACAGGAGTGACTCGTTCGTGTCTGGCAAACGGCGACTGGGACGAGGATGACAGTAAAGATGGGTTAAATTAACATTAAGTCACGTGCATTATTATTTTGCAATTCAGATAAAGTCATGCTATCATCGTACTACCAAGTGTACCAAGTAAGACCGGCATAAAATACACGCCAAGAACTACACAGTCTAAGCGTGGCTGGTACTGGAAAAAACAGTCCAAAAACATATGCAGAATAAATCTACGCAATTGGCAATTCTCGACAATAATCTGTGGGGCGATATGGCCGGCCTTGACCATTCATCCTCTTGTGTTAATGCAGTGGACGTAAACTGGGTTGGCCGAAAACTAAACTAAAAGAACAATTGCATCAGGCATGTTTGCGCTTCGTGCGGCTTTGCAATTTGCATAAGAACAAATTCTAATTCCGATTTTAGTCTTGATGCCTCTCATTCTCATCATTTGCGCTTCAACATTGCACCAGAATTAGTCGCCCTAGCTAAAACAAAAATGCTAGTTGCAAATGTTGATGAGTTTCTACAAACCCACAAAATGAAATTTTCCAATTTGAATAAGGTATGTTATGTGCTTGACAAAGAATGTCAACTTTAAAAGGTGAACATTAATCACAGGAATGAGCAATTTAGGTAGACTCCCGGTCATAGTTTGAGGTCAATAATTGGACCAAATCCAAAAAATATTGGAATTCAAGCAAACAACATTGCATGTGATAAAATTAAATAATAAAGTCATGCTGATAGTAAGGGCCAGGTGTGAGTTAAATAATTTCGTGAGCACATCCGATTCCTCTCAAGTTACAAATTTTTCCATTACCTCAATTAACGGTTAGCGCTTGAAATGTCCAATAATAGATTAGTGTTCCCTGCTGCCTTAACTTACGGTAAATCTTTAAAAGGTTTCCATTTATGCTTTCTTTCTAATCTCATTTCCTTAACCAGAGGCAGAGTAAATAACGGAAGTGTTTTGAACTCTCAAAATCCTGTGATAGCATTGCATTGGAAAGTTAGAAGTCCACATGGAATTTTACTAACTCTTGTAATGAACCCTCGTGAAATTATCTTGCTGGTCGTTGAAACTGAGGCAAAACTAAACCACGACCGAGTATACGTACGACACTCCTCCAAAAGATAAAAATTAATTCTATTTATGAAAGTCAAGCAAGTGTGCACACTTATACAACTACTTTTGCCATTGTTGGACTTTACAGTCCAATGGTAGCAAATGTTGGGGACAATTTCCTTTCTACATGTTGTATATGCTGGCGTAAATGACTGTTCAATCAATTCTAATCAATGTGCAAAATACAGCTTGTGCAAAGTCCACAACTAAGTCATGCTACCAAAAAAGTAAGTCAAGGGTCATATCCGTCGATCCGTCATTCAAACATTGTCGTTATGAGTGCAAATAATACAACCATCAACTTTCATAATATTTATTAGTACTTTTAGAATAATCTTCTCAGAACGTCTCAAGTCATCAAACTCAGGCGTGGCTGTCAAAATTTTCCGATAGAAAACAAGTGCAAAAGTAACAGTTGGAAAGATAATTCCGATAACTTAGACTTAGACTAACTCTGCCTTTTTTATTATTCAACTTTATTATTCACTTATTCTGTGAGAAAGTTTATTCCAATTTGCCAGGTCGAGCTAAAAGGTCAGGTCGGTCAGGTCAGACGATTCTCACGGGAAAATACTGAACCGAGTGTTTGCCTTTGCTTATGAAATGAAATTTGAACGGTACCAGTCAGTGTGATTAATTTTTAACCACCAAATCTAACATCATGAACTCAAACTCAAACCCCAATGAGAAGTCATGGAGCACAATTCAAATTCAAAGTACCTAAAACCTAATGAAAGTTTATGTAACTTGATGCTGAATGTAAATCAAAATTATCAGATGCCAAAAACAATCTACAGTTCGATGCTCAACTTAAAAAATATTTTCTCATGCAGGGAATGGAGGCGGATGCATGATTGATTTAGAAAAATCTAAATGTTAACTTGTTGCTACTCTTTGAGAAGCAAATTTCAGAAAAATGAATCCTTTACAGAATTGCGTATCATTTTTGCATCTTCGCTAGGTCTTTGATCCAAGATCTGCTACCACTGTTACTTATGTACAACGATGTCATGGTTGGCTACAAATTACATAACACACAAAACGCATGCAAAGTGCAATTCGCTTGATTGTAATTTCAGAGGTCTAAAATAAAAAATAATCGTTAAATTCGGTTCGGTTCGGAGAGCTGCTACTGCATGTGCTCAACCGTTCGAGAACACGTGAAATCTATTTTAATCTTACATCATCACATAGTCTTCAGGATTCCCAATTCCCAACTCTGTTTCTAGCTACTTGGCAAGCAGTGTTTCAATGTAGGATTTCGAATGTCATTCGTCTCATTTATACAGAATATGTCGGTAGACTAGAATAATGTAATGTAGTAATTCCAGAGCCTATTTCAATTTTAAATTCATTTTATGTAATACACTCGCGACTCGCACAGACAGTTGCACTCGACAAAAGTCAAGTCTATTTGCATTAACTTTATCAAAAACCCATCAACCTACCAAGACCAACTAACTTCCAGTTTCAACGACCAACGAGCTAAAAAAAAGGCTATCAAATCTCATTCAGTTTTGATTCTACTTACGTACAAAACTGAAACCGAATCGAAACATCTATTCGTCCGTCAATGTAGACACTCAATTTTTGTATGCAAGTGCATCCAACATCAAATTCTAATCTGAGCCAGTTCTTGGAAGCTAAATTTATTCTGTTTAATCGCAAGCCAAGGCCAAGGTTAGACCGGGGTTAATTTCCTTACTTTTGATTAAATTAAATACAAACAACCTACTATTGTTCAACCTCACAATCTATGTATTTCAAAATGCACTATTGCTACTGCACAACACACACAGGATGATCATTTTCATTTCATTATTTATAGCCTTGAAAATTAATTGGGATTCCGCACTCGGCGAGCAAATATGCATAAAAGTAAAGTGTAGATGCCAAAATCCGACTGACCGACGACTCGGATAAAACGGATTACCTCGATATTCGCTAATCTAAAAAAATCGATACGATTCTTATTCTTTGGTAAATACTGCTAACGTGCCAACTGTCCTAACACATAATAAGCGAACCTAACCTTGTAAGCCTTATATCTGCTAGGTGTAATTTGTATTTTAGTAAAATATTAATGACTGCCGAAGTTTGCCTTTCGATATCCATGTATCATTTAGAACATTGATGCAATTTGCAGTTTGCAGTGCGTCATGCAGAAATTGTATGCGAGTCATCAAAGTTGAAGGTCGCCAAAATGTGCAAACCACGAATTGAGATGTGAGATGCGAGATGAGAAAACAAATAAAAGCTGTTTTAGACTCACGTTTATTTTATCTCGGTAGTAGTGAAGAGATGACGATGCGATGATGTGAAATTCTTCAAAAATTTGTTTCTGGAGTTGGTTTTGGAATGAAAATTGTGAAATGAGTAGGTGCAGAAGAAGATCCAACAAGACTTGAAGCCCGAGCCGAGTTCAAAAGAAGAGTGAATTCAGTGAATTTTGTTGGTGCTCTTCCTCTTGAGAATTGAGATTTCAAGTGCAAGTTGGAAGTTGGTGCATTCGCATTGCATAAGATATAAGAATTTCGGTGGGATGGATGTGGCCTGGCCTGGCCTGGATAGGCCGGGCCGGGCTTTCCTTTACATTTCTGCAGATTACAGCGAAGCCCAACCTATGTGCGTGACATTGGCTCTTTGGCTCAAGGAGAAGAATCATTTTATTTTATTTTACTTTACAGCGTGACCCAAAAGTCACTCTTGCCAATGGAATGGGTTGCATAATGTTTGTGAGCTCAAGTCAAGTGCTGATCTACTTATGGATCACCCGCTAAATTGTCCATGCAATGCAATATGCAATGTATTGAATGACTCGGTTTGGAGGTTGTTCGCTGGGACGGGATATGGGAATGGGACTGGGACGAAATATTTTCCGAGGCGAAAGTGGTCAAAGTATCGACTTGAGCAAATTTCCAGGCGTCAGCAGCCGCAGCGAAGCGCTGGAGTGAACATGTCACGAAAATCGGCGAAAGTTCATACTTCGAGAACAGGCTGGGTTTGAGGTTAGTGTTCCAGAGGGAATGTCTGTACAAAAATTATACGATGCGTGTTGGAAATTTGAATTTTTGCAGTGCAAATGCAAAATTAATGCAAAAATTAATTTAGAGCGAAATTGCAATTTGGAGGTTTGGGCTGATGACGACTGACGACTTACTTGACTGCATAAAAAGAAAAAATGGTGAATTCAAAATTTACATGCTGATAAAAAATATGACCTGAAAATGAAATATGGATATCAGAACCGAACGCATTCCATGCCAAAAACAGCAGCCATTGCGTATTGTTTTGGTTGTAGTAACACGAAAGATGACAACAATTCGATTTTGAGCAACTGCTAACTGGCATGTCGCAACTGGGAAAGTACTACGACTTATGTGTCTAATCAAATTCTGGAAATTGCAGGTTTTTGCACAAACCACCGGGACACCGGGAGTAAGAGTGCACTGATTGCGATTGTGCACAATCCAGCTAACTGGATTGTAAAATTATAGTCAAATTCTAGAATGTATTGAATGCAAATTCTATGTTTTAGGGTTTTATTATTTTAGTGATTCTCTAAATGTATTGCCAAATAATCACAATTTTTAACTAACATGTTAATTAAAATATCATTCGTAATCTGTATTTACTAATGCATTTTTATAAGTCGTACTATACGACATTTCGCATGATTAGGTAGTTGTACACGGACCCCGAAAATATTTTGCAGATCATTTAGTGCAGTTTTGACATCCCCAAATTCAAACAAGTGATAAGTACTGATTGATACTGTCAAATAAACAATACAGATTTTCTAATTAACGCAGCATTGTTATTCTACATTCTATTTTATTCCCTAATATATTTTTGCAAGTAGCAATCGGCGAAGGTCGAACGAGGAACCCGGATGTATTCCACAACCAACTCTGTTAAACCGAATTGTAAGCTTGGTCTCGAACGAGTGATGTAGTTGGAAATGTTTAAGGAAGCCCAAATTTTTATTGCATTTTAAGAACAACAAAACCAACTTGGCTAAAAAATATTTCACTGCAAAATATGCACATCTAATTGTTAGGAACTTCTCAAGTTACGACTACATGACCAGAGGATTCAGGCCAAACCAGAGCAATACCCTGTAGACATTTTAAATCATTCGTCCAGCTAGTGATTTCCAACTAATTGCGACTTTATTTCCTTAATCGTGGCAAAGATTTTTTGCTTGACAAATAAAGGAACGAATTAGAAAATGCTCACGAAACAAAATCCTTATATTCCACTGACACCAGTAGCCAAGAACGGACGGTCAAACTTTAGTAGAGCACGCAAAATGTTTGTTAGCAAAACTTCAATTGTATTCGCTGCCATGGTTACACTGGCTTTGCAGTTTTGGCACTTAGAGGCCGGATACGTCGTTTGTAAGTCATAATTTTCAAGAAAAGCAACGAATAAGTAACATTTCAGCTTACAGCATCACTAATTGTTGAAAATCTTGCAGTGAAGGAAAGTTTGGAGTCAGACAGTGCCGAAAGCTCCAGCCTGGGTAATGCTCGAATCGAACTCGAGTGCAGTAATATTATCTCGGGAAGACTCTCCAAATTTCGATTCTGCCAGAAATCGACTGGCAGAATTCGTGAACTATTATTTACAACTTCCATCTTCAGATCGCTCATTTCTCATTTCAAACATATAAAATGGACTCATCGTGATGATGGAATTCTTCGCTACTTTACGCAACTTGCATATGTATTGATTTAGATTTTTTTTGAATGCCATTACAGAAGCAGACGGCTTGCCTGTGAAGGGCGAATTCAAGAGAGAATTGCCGCAACCGCAACTCAAGCGAACCAGAAGAAATGTGAGATCAAAACCAATCTTCGAGCAACTTGTAAATTCTGAAGATTATGAAGAATTTGTTGCAAAATCGGAACCCAAATCCATATCAAAGTATTAAAACCTGCTTCCATATGCTGGTGTTGGACAACTTTAACTTTGTCTTGACATTTTTTTCATGTTTGTCGACAATTCAAATTGAATAAGTTCTGTTTTGCATTGCAGCATTAGACGTAGTGTTACACTAACTAATCTTCAGATATCGTGTCATCAATTATTATTCAAACTTTGTTTTGCGAATAAAAAACTTCATGTTTAATCTTGAGTGAAATTATTGCAATTTCCAGAAATAAAAATTCTTTTCCTAAGATTGAAAATCATTCCTGCTTTCCTGCATTGCATGTAATTGCAAACTAAAAGTTTTGTTCTCTGCAAATTTTTCACAAATTTGTACGCCTCTGGAATTTTCTTGGGAGTTTTACTACCCTACTACAATAGAACTACAAACATTTTCGCAATAATTTTATCGATCTACCAATTACGAGAACAGAACAATGCGTTTAATTTGGAGAACATAATATATTACTAAATATTTAAAACATAAAGCAACATGGATTAACATTTTAAAAATCAATTGAGATAAGTGAACACTGTTAAGTTAGGAACTTGAAATTCTGAGGTATAATATGTTGTTTACTCTTGCATTCCTGAGCATATCCTTTGATTGTTCCAGCGGCACTTCGAATAAATCAACCTTTTGATACATAAAATTGTTAGGAGTAATCACTGGTCAAGTCCGGGATTGCTGAAATAAAAGTAAATGAAAAAGTTTCGAGTAAGCCATTATATTCATATTCAGTTCAAGTAAACAAATCAATGTTAAGTCGTGACTCGTGACGTGGGGAAATGCAACTTTCAAAGCATATTGGCCAAAATAGAAGAAATTTTGCTTGCCTAAAACCCTATTTGTAACCAATAGAAACACAAAGATCAGGATATCTCGAATTGTCCTTTTATGGTCTTCAGTCAGTCTCCACTCTCCACGAGAGGAGACTTTTAATCGAATCAAAATCTAGACAACTTACTCGTCCACAAGTCGTTAACATTTTCCTCCAACAATTCCTTCCAAGATAGCAGAGCAGCACTTCGTTTCATATTAATGTAACCGCCGCCAAGCACACCAAGATGTCGGAACAATGTAACTCGAAATAATAGCAATACTAAAAATATTAAAAATCCTCCACCGAAAACAAGAACTGATGGAAAATAAAATTTGTATTTATCCTTCTTCTCAACTGTCTTCTTTGTTGTTTGCTGCACATTTGAATAAGAATCTGTTGTGGTCGACATGGCGTCAACATTTTCTGCCCTTGCATTGGAATTTGGCGCATAAATAAAATTCTGCATTTGTTCTCCTCTCACGTTTAATTGGTCAGACATTGGCTGATTTTTATAGTAATTTGTTACAACCTTCAGTTTGTGTTTTGGGGCTGTCACTTGCACATTTCCACCACCCCTACGGTAGTATGAACTTTTGACGAGTTCAGCTTGATGAGTTACACAGATTATCGAGTAAAACAACAACAAAAACAACATTATGTTAACTTTAAGCCTAGCCATTGTGTGATTGTGTCGTGTTCGCAAGAATTAACAAAATTCCAAGTGGAAAGAAAAAAGGAATGCTTGAGCCGCCAAGCTGACTATCTTATTTTAAAAATTTGATTAAATTTAAACACGATTATGGGAGTGACCGACTCATCTTCTCTTGACGCAGATGGTTGCCGTTTAAAGGATTCGTAAATAGTTTTTTAATATGGCGGATGTTTGTTTAGTGTGAGTAAAAATGAATGGCCGCCATAATTATCATAAAAATAACGGGACTTTTCTCATTTACATGGCAAATCTAAACAATTTCTAAGCAAAATTGTTCCAGTTTAGGATTTTCTATTAGTTGGCACTTCATCGGTTGTAAAGAAAATGTGCGTATTAAACTGCATACATAGTAAATTATACGAGTTCATGCACATGCGAAATACTGCATAGTCTTTAAAACAGCTAATTGCTCCATTACTAATTTGGCAAGGGCGAATTAGATATGGATGGTCGAAATTATAAAATCTCAAACATTTATCATGCCGGACCGTGGAATCCTTTGTTGTAATGTTTGGAACGATTGCTTTTAGTCTTAATTTTGGAAAATTAAATTTTGATGAGTTCTCAAGAGGTGCAATGCAAAGTTAGGAATAATTTGAAAACATGATATTGAAATGGTCGAGTAATGCTCGTAATTCTATTCAATTCATTTTTGGAACTGTATGACCAAAAGGCTAGGACTCAACACAACAGATTATCCGGATTTGAGCTCATGTATAATTTTGCGAGTCCAGTTGTTTTTGAATTACAGGCAAAAAATCACTGAAGAGTTTCTTTAATTAAATCTGAAAATCTTTACATTAGTAGTGCTTGCTTAGCTTACTAGCCTTTACAATTTCTGAAATATTTCTACACTGCAACAATGCTAATCTGTAGAAAACTTGGATGTTTTACTGAATAGCCGTGAGGCTATTGTAACAAATTTCAATTCTACGTTAACTAAGCAATGACTTGATTAAAGTTAAGTCTTTCAAGATGTTTGAGTAGCTATAAATATAAAAAATATAGCAGTATATGCATTTCCATATTTAGAATTCCTAGTATCCTAGTAGAACTTATTTCACAAATATTTTATGAAGTTCAAAATAAAAATCTTTGAAATGTGCTTGGCAAGCAAAAAAGTGTCAAAAAATAAAAATCAAGTACCTTCTTGTACGGTATTTTTAACTTTTAACAATTTGCAATTTGTGGTTTAATTTGGTTTTGACAAATAGTAGACAACGAGTTGGAGCCAAAAGTGAGGAGACCATCGAGCAGAGCAGTTCAAGTCAGACTCATCCACTTGCCAAATTTAAAATTTTCTATTAGTCCATAGTCGTTTGGGGCCCCTGGGTATTTTTGGTGACATTTGTAACAATAGGATTCTCTTCTACACAAAGTGCTAGTCTTTTTTAAGTCAAATTGAGTCTTTGGAAATCATCAAAGTCAACTTAGTGAATTAAAGGTTTGCGTCTTACATTTTTGTGAGAGAATTCATGCTACACTGACGGAATAAAAATACAAATTTTTAGTTAACCATATAATTTGAAACAATAGTAATTAACGTACACTTTTGTTCTCTTTACACAGAGAGTCGCCTTCAAAATGGCTGAAGAGTACGGGCCACAGCCTCCAGCTAAATCCTGTCAAAAGGATATGGAGGAAACAAGCAGTGACGTATCCGGGCCAGCCTCCACCCTCTTAGTCCCTTATAACACTCCTGAAAAACGAAAGTATAGAAGAAAGCGTTCCAGTTCACGGAATTGTGGACAAAATGATGATCGGAGCTCTAGGTCACGGAAGAGTTCTAGTATGTACAAAAGATCTCGTTCGTCTTCACTCTCTGACCGGGAATCAAGACGCCGCTCAAGCCAATCGAAGGGTTCTGATTCACTTGGAGGTGAGTCTGGGAAAGACAAAGACAGATCGCCGAAGTGTAGTGGTGAAATGTCAAAATATGATGCATCGTCTTCTAGAAATTCGAACCAGTAAGTTAATTTGGTACCTGTATTTGTAGGCTCACATAATACGTATTTAAACGGTGGTTAAAAATGTTGAAACTGACGAACTTATTTCAGGTCATTGGTCATCGGTGGTCAGCGGAGTCAGCGCACGTTGCAGGAAGGCAATGACGACGACGATGTAGCCGTAGTGTACATTTCGCCTGATTTTGAAACACGGAAGTCAAAAAAGGAAAAGAAGTACAAGAAAAGGATGGAGTTGTTTTTTCCAAAAGAAACGAAACGTAAAGAACACAAGGTGAGCAAATCAAAAAGAAATGAGCGCAGAGAAAAGCGACTTCTAAGGGAAAAGACCAAGCATAAGCTAGAAACAGCAGTCGCAGATGAAAAATTACAAAAAGATCAAAAGTCGGTTCAGCCAACTGCTGAACCGGAACCCAACCAAGATGTTCCTATGGCCCTAAACTGTAACGAAGTAGGGGACAAAAATCTTGAAAAAATTCGAAAAAACCTCAAGCCAATGTCATTGGATGAATGGAAGAAACAGCAAGCTCAAATTCGAAAAGTCTATGATCCAATCTCAGGACGTGACAGGTAAATTCACCAATTCATTCAATCAATTCATAATTTAATTTAATAAAGTTGATTTTAGCAAGTTTATCATGAATCGCATTTTATATTTAAATGCAGACTTGTTCGTGGAGATGGAGAAATAATCGAAGAAATTGTTTCTAAGCAGCGCCAGAAGGTCATTAACAAGGCAGCGACTGCTGCTGACGGAGCATGTTTTCAGAGTACTTTAATGAAAAAGATGCAGTAAGATTAATTCGTTATTTACATCCAATCGAATTACTTCCTTTCAAGAATACGGCCTCAGTTGGCTCGGCTTCCCACAAATCGTCTGCAGAAACAATCTATGTATTTAGTCCAATTTGATTTACTTGGATCAAAATTTGATGTGAACTATTCAGTACAAAGGCAACTATTTAAAAAAAATCAAGTAAAACACTTCACAGTTTTGGAGATATGAGACCATTTTTTATTTATGATTTATAACATGCGTTATGTTGTTATAATTTCCAAAAGATATTTAGCATCAGCATATAATTCAGACTACAATTAGTAGGTCTTAACAATTTTTGTACAAATTTCTAGCCAACATTGAATTCTTCCCTTAGGTAGGTAGGTACAATGCTCAAAGTCACTAATTTTGCACCAGTATGCAGTAGTAGCAAGCGAAATAAATTAGAAAAAGTCTATATTTACAATGTTCAGTAACGTAACAAATTTTAGATCCGTCCGTCACAAATAAATTTGTCTGTCGAAGTATTTAGTATTAGAATTATACATTCTTGTGAGAATGTTAGTGGTGATTCCAGTGATTAAAAAAACTGAATAAAGTGAGTGGTCGAGCCATCACGATAAGCTGGGTCATCCACGACCTTTGCCCGACACATTGGACACGTTCTCTCTCGATCAAACCATGTTGAGACGCATTCTTCGCAAAAAATGTGAGTGCAGGACAAGCGAGTCGGAAACACGTAGGAGTCATGGCAGATTGGACACTGGGCCCCAGCATTCGTCAATTCTTCGGCACTGGGAGACGTCCCGTAGTGCTGCAAAAATAAATTGTATTTTAGAATGCAAATTGCAAGGTTTGTGTATTTACACCGTGGTTGGTATGAAATGAAGGTTACTCACCACTTGTTGCAAGAGTTTTCCAAAGGAAACTCGCCAAGCTTTCAAGCGTTTCACTAAATCCCCGGCCTTGAATAAGCAATACAATCCGGCCAACAAGAATCCAAATACTTTGAGAGGACCATCGTAGGCTTCAACAAAGAAGAGAAACCACGGGTAAAGTGGGAGCAGACACCGATAAAGTTGTGATGATTGTTCAACGAATAGATAGTATTTGCCCTAGAAATTGTAAAATACCATTCGTCAACGCATATTCAAAATGCGTACGGAATTGATTTAAACTGTTGGTGTGGTGGTCTTACCCGTTTCTGGAATGGTGTTACTCCTTGTGGTAGCGACAGCACGATAGCCTTGATTATTACCGTAAAAAATTTGGCGACGTAGTCAGTCACCACAATCAGCCAGAATAATGTCCAAATACTTGTTAAGCTCAAGTTGGTGGGCAAAAACAGAAGTCTAAATATATTTAAGAGTACATAGTTAGCAAATTTTTTTAGACAATTTTTAACGATTATGCTTTCTAAAAGTTTGAGCACTTACGTTGCGTAGAGTTTCTGATCCTCAAAAACGTAGAAAATGAATGCTATGCAGACGAGTAGATTTACGGTTATCATGAGGAGACAAAGAATGTTTCGTTTGCTCTGTTTGCTAACTTCTTTCTTGAGGAGCGAATTTGCGTGGCTAAACGTAATCAGGAGGGCGAGGAAACAGATAATCCCGCTGCCATGATCAAATAGGCCCTGAAAATTAGTAAAAAAAAATAATAATTAAAATGCATTACGAAATCTAGTCGAAAGTCGAAATATTAGCAGAACGTGTTACAGGCTTTTGGTTAAACGACTTCGCAGTGGCAGTCATAGACCATTTCAAAATTAAAAAATTGGGCAGATGCCGAAATGTCGCCAACAACATAGCCTTGTCCTGAGTACTAAACTAAGCAAGAGCAAACTTAAACCAACACTGCTATCAAAACCAACTTTCATTTCTGTTTCAATAGTGTTGGAATCGATTATTTTCGATTTTAAATTGTTCTCATACAATAAACTGATTCAATGCAAAGGAATTTATGTAACCTAAATAAATCCATCTAGTCCATTCACTTTCACGTGTGCCCTCGGTCGGTAATATTTATTAAAGAAGTTAACGATTATGAGATACTTCCACACTTCTGTCATCGGAAATGCTTGGCTCAAAGTGAATTTTCTCAATACAGTTGCATTTGCTAGATTTCAATTTCTGAGAAACGGTAATAAAAAAAATCTTTCAAAAATTACCTTGATGAGTAGGAGGAGGACGAAAGGAGCGTAGCGCTCAACAATGTTAAAGAAGGCACGTGCCTCTGGACTTTGTCGGATAATTTCTGACGGTGTTCGCTCATTGCTATCGGTGGTAGCCGCAGTGTCTTGTTCCTCAGTCGGCTCAGCCTCCTCCTCTTGAGCCCATTCTCCATTTCCGTCGGGTTGTATTTGAACCACGTATGACTCCCGACTAGCTGGTGTTTGACCTGAAGAATTTGGAAAATGAAAAACAAATTAGATCATGAAATCCAAGTCGAATTCCAATTTGAAAAACACAACTTACCACTGCTACTAGCACTTCCCTCTGGGGTATCAGTCTGACTTCTCTGGTGAATAGGTAAACTACGGGCCCTAACAGGTTGGCTCTGACTCAAATGATAATTGTTATTCGTAGCCGTTTGAGAATGGGGCAGATTTTGCTGAAGAAGTGACTCAGGGCTATGGGCGAGTGATGGATTAGAATTATTGGTTGTACTCGCCTCTCCAGCCCTAGCTCGATCTCTTTCTGTCCCAGTTCCTCCGAGTGGGGTTGGAGTTCCACCCACAGAAGCTGGAATCCGATTTCTAACCCAGTCGTTTAACATTGAAAGAGGTGGATTAGCCCCAGCAGTTACGAGCCAACTAGGGTCAAAGTTGAAGTCAAAATCAAAACGCCATCGTTGTGAATTTGGACTGTTGCCACTAGTGGTTGCCGTAGGGCCAATTGATGAGTCTGGAATAATTGGGGTGTGAGTGCTGCTACTCCCGCTCTCAACTGTGGTCTGATTTGCGTCCGTCATCCCTTGACTCTCCTCTCTAATCAGTCTTGTCAGTCTCCGTTTCAACAGCGTGTTTCTAAAAAAACAAAACAAAACAATAAATGATGATATGAATAGCAGAAGAGCAGATTAATCGTAAATCATCACAAGGAAAACTTAAAAACTTTAGTAGAGATCTGATGTCATCAGAATTGAATTCAAATGCTCAGATGGATAGTAGCCCGGAGGAACGAATTCGGCGTCGCCACTTCAACGACATTTTGCCGATTCTTCCCCGTCAGCTAAAACACTTAGATTCCATTCCAATCCCTCAGCTATTGCAATGCGTTGTCAATGCAGGCTCAAATTCTGAAACAGTCAGAAGCTCGTAAAAACGGTGCTAAGTTGACTGGTCAGTCAAGCAAACTTAGCAAAACTAAGGAATGTAAAATCTTGGCACAAATGTAAACATGCTTCATCGTTTCACTCTCACAATTTATTTAATACTTTCGTGAGCTAAGCTCGTAGGAACAAGTAAAAAAATAAATTACTACATCCTTCATTAAAAGCAAACTGGTCACTGTTCTACTGCACTACTCTTTCAAAATTTATTTCACTCAACGAATCCTAATCTTAATTGCCTGATTAGTTTTGGCAAAACCCATTTACTTATTTTTTTTGTGCAACCTAAAGTTGTGACTAAAGAATGACAATACCAGAGAGAGATGGGAAAAGACTGCAAAAGTTCATAACGTTCATACCGTATGGTTCAAACCAATATTTGTTTCTGTTTCAAAAAATGAAATTTGACCCCAAAATTGAAATTATGAAACAGTGAATCTACTCACACTTTGGGTGTGTCCGATGAGATTCCATTGTCACCATCCCAGTCCCAAAACTCACGGGACATGTCCTCGTTTAAGCAATCTAAAACTGCCAAAAACTAGTCCATCTACACTGTAAAACTGTAAACGTGCGAAGTGCAAATTGGAAATAATTGACAGGAGAAAGAAATTATCTCGTAAGAACTACAGGACGTAAACAAACTAGGCGTCCATAAGTGCAAAAATAATAGCGTAGCCAATCATTTCCATGATTTGCAATCAGTCAAATTATTCTCCAATCATATGAACCTATACAGAATCATACGATTCAACTTCAGGGGCGAGGGCTAGTTTTTGCTAATATCAAAAAAAATTTGCGATAGCAAATAGCAATGCAATGACTTCCCCTCTTCGGAGGACTAATTTGCCGTGGGTTTGCCTGCCGTCCACTAGTCGGACATTATTAGCCATACTTCTGGATAAACAAATCAAGTTTGTTCTTAATTCGTGTTTTGCACTACACGAATTTGCTGATACTACCAAATTCAAGTCAACATGTCTTCACGTGTTCCTTTACACACTAAGGTTTTGGCAGCAGGTTAGAGCTAATACTAGAGCTTTTACTGGCTAATTGGCGCCATTTTATTGCACTGGTTCTTGCATGTAGTGCAATTTAGTTAACTGCTAACACTGCCAAACTCAGTAATTTCTGAACCAAACAAAAAAAAATCGCCCTTAATTTAGCCTTTTTTCAACCGGAAATGGGATACAAGTCGCTAAGGCCGTAAGGGCATCGAAAGCTAATAAAACTCATAACGTATTACTACTACAACTAACCTGACGACAACAAATGGGTATAACGTATATTCCATTATCCCGACACAAGTTTAATTGCGAAATTTCGCAAAATACTACATTAAAAAAGTCCACACGAGACACGAGGACACAACGGAGACAAACAAAATCCACTGATTACGGATTACTTGAATACGTCAACTCTCTAAATCGGAGTTGTGAGCTGTAAGACTTAAAGTTTACTAAAATTTTCTACCTTAGTTGCCGTTCGTAGTTCGTTCCTTTCCTCCTAGTGGAGTGAATATCGTTCCACTGATTAGCATTTAATTAAAAATTACGTACATGCCAACGTTCACCACTGCTGACTCAATTTCTGCTGCACTTTATCAACTTTGTTAGGCCTTGTACCTTGTACAATAGTGGTTGTATAAAAAAATGAAACCTTCACACTACTTGCTCAACTAAATGTCCATGTCCGAGTATAAATTTTGCACCCAGTCTGAGCCTTTACAGTTTTACAAAGGTCAAAGTCACAAGCATGACCGATTAAACTTGGTCTAATGATGATCACTCTGACTCAACTGCAACTTCTGTCAACGTTTACAACATTTATTGACTATCATTTTATCAAGAATAAAAATGACAATGAGAGAATTACACAAAGGGCCACGTGTGCATTTAGTTCAGGCCAAGCAAAGCATTTAAAAATGCAAAATTACAAAATGTGTCTATAAAATTCTGAATCCTTTACAGCTGACAACTCTGGCTTGAGGATGACAACAGTTTGAGAGAGATTGAAATAGATCTTACTTGACTTTTTGTGTAGCCCTTAGACAAATCAAAATGAAGATGGGATCAACATTCTAAATTTAGGTCAAATCACTTCTGTAGTAAAATATTAGCTTGTAGTTAGTAGTAGTGGAACTGCAAAATGCAAATTGCATTTCTGTATCTATACTTACGCGTTCTATGCAATTCTTTGCAATGCAAAAATGTAAGGATTCTCAGCATCAGCCGCCCAACTGGCCCAACTCACACTTTCACAATTAGCAAACTATAATGCTAAAACACTATCCAATCGTTTAGCTGCTGGTGCTAACTTTGCCAGTCACCATTTCATTCAACCCTTGCAGGCACAGGCTAATAAGCTACAAAAGTTTCACGTAATTTTTTATTATCATCACAAAAGCAATTTTTCTACACACATTTTATTTACCAAACCAACCCCATGTGTTTTTGACGTATTCAGTTTCACTTTCACAATCTCATCCCACCCTTCAATCTATTCTAAGTCTAATCCTCACACAAGATCTCGAGATCTAAATAGCCAGCCAGACCCGATTATTTTTAAAAACGGATTGACGCATAGAATTGAGCTATTTTTGTATCAGTTTACTTTTTTTTGTCAATATTTAGACGACAAAAAATTTGCAAAGTTATACAGAAAAGTCAGAGCCAGTGCTAAGGTCTGCAGTTTGCCTGCACCGACTGCCCTTCCCTTCCTGTTTGTCAAAATTCGCCACATAGGCAAAATGTAGGAAGAAAAATTGAAACTAATTGAGTTTATAAACGCTGGAAATAAATTTGCATAAGTGTTTATACATGCGCCACAGCCACAGACTACTTTTTGCTAGTCTACTAAATTTGGCATAGCTTTCATTCAGCATGAACCCACCACATGTTTGCTCTACTACATAGTAGTACTTTTTTATGAATTTTCTCAATGCCTACATCTAATTAGCGTGGTGTTATACTTGTGTTATCAACGTCACTTGTTGGTTCATTTCATGGCAGGCAGGCATCGGTTGAAGTCATAAAAAATTCCTCTAACGTGTAAAGTTGCAAGTTGCAAACTTTGCAAACTCAAATTCGTCTATCCCTCTTCTAACCTTCAAATAAATGAGACAAAACTACGAACCGCAGCTTGCTATGCGATCACATCACACAATTGAGATCAAATCATTCAATTTAATCTAGAGGTTGTGTTGCATTTGCAGCGTGCAGCGTGACGTGACTTTTTTTTAGAAATACAGGGTGAGCCGTAAAGAACGCAACCAATTTAAACAACTTTTTCAAAAAAACGGTTTGACCGATTGACCT
>JAQGCM010000741.1:0-21025 GCA_034699705.1 Hymenaphorura dentifera
CAGATACAAGAATGGATCGAAGTGTCGTCAACGTTAAGAACTCCGATCGTTCCCTAACAGTTTGAATACCAAATCTGCCTCATTTGAGCTACCCTACAAAAACGTATCCCCCTCTCCTAACTGACCACTACGATTACGATTTCATTACAACACATTAAAGTGCACACAATTACACACTACAATACAAGCTAGCTAATCCTCTGCTTTAATCGTTTAATCCGCATTGCGTTAATCGCACTATCGATTAGGCGTTGTTGTTAAAGGTATTTGAGAAGATTTCCATTGAGCTGAAACTGACCGTAGAGTTGAAAAGATTTTAACTGCTGCCTTGGTCGTCGCTTTGTGTGAAGTTTAAGGATAATCCTAGGGCACGGCAGCAGCAGACTGCAAGCAGAGCAGTGCAAGGTTACAAATTCCTTTGTACTCTTTAGACTTTTTTTGGACCAACTTAGCACTACTACTTCCAAATCTTTAAGTGGAAACCGTATAACCGTAATAGTACAAATACAACAATACATCCTGGAGGCTGTTCTACACAAATTGGATTTTCAAACAAGAACATGAAATGGGAAGGAAATACGTATGTACGAAGGTTAGAGCAAGCGGTGTGCGCCGTACGTACTGCTGACCCGAACCTTTGGTCGGATAAGCTCAAAAACTGGTATAGATCATAAATGTAAAATGTAACATTCGAATTTGGAACGTCTAAACTAAAATCCCCCGCACCAACGTTTCCAAGCTTCCATATGAGTGCACAGGAATACAGACAGGCAGGGAAGGAAAGGACCGGAGCAATAAATATGACCCAAGTTATTTCACGTCAACTGGAAAATCTTTTGATTTTGAGCTGAGCCTAAAGAAAATCCCTCCAAGGAAGGAATGAAATAAAACAAACGGACCTATCTATTCACCGCGCGGCCACGGCGGCGGATGGGCCAAAGCCAACAAAAGCCTAAAGCCTCGGCATGAAATTGATCCAAAATTGGAAACTCCACTCCTGCATTACAAGAACAAGAAAAAGAGTAGAAGTGGAAGTAAGAAGCCAGAGGCATGCAAATACCATAAACCAACTCCTTCCGTCCAAAAGAACTTCTTTTCGTGCTTCCTAGACTTTCAACCAACTAAAACCTCCTCCACGCGTCCAACTCTCAAACTTCCAAATCCTTCAAAGAAGAACCCTGACTGAAAAATCCAATTTGTGGGTCACGAGTTCAGGATGTCAAAGGCTGGCTGAGAGCAGTGCAATTCAACGCGCTGGAGATATCTCAGAATAAATCTGGACTTTTAATCTATGAGCTTCCATTCTTGTGTGTGTCAGACTTGAGTTGGCAATGGAATTGCATTTTGGCTCAGCCAGCATCCATTCCATCCAACGCAACCTGGCCTGGTCTACCTCTCTGACTGGCCTCCTTCCTTCCTTTACATCTTCAATTTGCATCATTTTATTACATGGATATCAAACATTCACGCAGAGTGCAGAGCAGAGCAACAATGAGAAGTTTGAGAAGATGTAAGGATCCAAAGTCTAAACCCCATGCATATACATATGGCTGTATTTGTTCGGAGTGATGGACTCTTAAGACTCTTTGGAAGCAATAACACAACAACGTGTCTCTGTAAATGTACAAATCCCCCGGGGGAGTTAAGAGTAGAAAAGTCTCAACACAACGAGCCAGCCTAGCCAAAGCCAAAGTTCATGCATAATCCAAATACGTTTAGTTCAGATGGAGACGGACGAGAGAAATCAAAAGGAAGAAGGAACAAATTTCAATTCAATTGAGTCTGTCTGTCTCTCTCTCTGTCCATCTGCCAACCGAAAAAAAATTACTCCGTCTCTGTCCTCCACTCTTCTCAATTTTCATTGCAATTGACAAGAGATCTTCAATTTCAATCCAACAACCAAGTCAATTGAATAATAAAAAAGAAGACGGAATATAATGTGGATAAGTGTGCACGTATGAGTGTCCAAGAACACGTATTGCATAATAAAATAATCATTCCATTGCAATTGCAGTGCATTGCATTCTCGCAATCACAATAGAATCGAATGTAAATGTAATAATAGAAAAGATAACGCAGCGCATTAACATTAAAGGGAAAAAATGCAAGTCCGGTCCATCCTGTCCATGTCTAGCGTCATTTTAGACATTGAGAACTCTAGCTGTACGTTTACATTTTTGAAGACTGTCTGCCCAACTTCGTCTCTCGTCGTCAAGTCGTCGTCATTTCATTGATCTCAGAAGGCAGATCGGAGATGACGGGATCATTCATTCTTACGGTCACTTAATTCTCTCCTGTTCCAACTCCTAATCTAATCAGGGAAAGTAGTTATTTTCTATTTACATAATAGTAAGAGACAAGGGCGCCACTCTCATCTCCTGTCAGCCGTGTCAAGAAGAAAAACGGAATCACCAAGACTTACTTCTTTTTTTGTTTTAATCCTTTCGACTCAAACTAAAATTCACACACTTTTCACCTCCCACACTAAAAACGAATGTATAGCTTCGCATTATTAAGTGAGCAGAGCACACCTTTTTCTCTCTCTCTCTGACTTTTCTGACTACTCGGCAAAAGTAACACATCACTTCACTTCACTTCCACATGCATGCAATTGGTCATTTTTTGGTAGGCCTGCAATCGCATTGCGCTACATTAGAATATTCCAAGCCCGTCAACTTCTGACACTCATTAAATAAAATTGCACAGAAGAGATGACGGGGGTTGAATAATAATAATAAAAAAGTTAAGAGCAAGAAGAAGACCAGTTCAGTCTTCTGTTGCTCCCATACGTGAATTAGTGGGAAGAGCACCACTAGTCAATAGTATTAAGATGAAGATGAGGTTTGGTTGATGGGAAGCAGAAGAATGAAGTTGAATGAAGAGATGATGAGTGATAAAACATTCTTTTTCAATGCACAAGAACAACCACAGCAGCTTCTTTCATCTGTCTTCTGCTTGCTCTCCCTATCATCATTCCCAATCAATCCGAGTGAGGATGAACCACATACATACACAATCAAATCAAATCAAAAGTAGTCTCGCCGTTCTATCAGGAAAAGTAGGCACGGCACAAATCCCTAGCCACACTTTTCTCTCCAATTCATTCAAGCTTGAACCAAGAGCGATCGAGATCGAACACAAAGTTATTTTTCGAATAACTTATTTGTACGTAAAATTTAAATTTCACAAGTATGCTGTGAAAGTCATTGCCACGACTTTGCTCTACTTTCTTCAACTCCAGCTCCAGCCCATGCAAAACTTTCACTTTTGCTTTCTCCACACAAGTACATGCAGTGCAGCTAGCTGCAGACTGCAAGGTTTAAATATTCTCTTACTTTTCAAAATTATATTTTAAGATATTAAAAGGCCTTGTATGTATACCTTGAAGGTCCACTCTACAAAAATTTGAGGGGAGCTGAGTACTGATTGAACTGAGCCCATCAACAGTACAAACACAACTGGCGAGGAGAGTTTGTGAAGAAGGTGTTTGACTCGGAAAGTAGCACCTGTTCTGCATCCACCAAAATGTAGCCATCCTGGGCCCTAACTTCACTTCTCGTCAGCTTCCCTTCTTCTTCCACTCCCCCTAATGTGAATGCATTTTGGAAGTGGAGGAGGTAGTAGTAGCTAGCTTTGCAAAACGAAGGGTGTTTCAACGGCAACAACAAATATCTAAAGCTACCCCTCACTCAACCCTAATCCTCAAAGATCATTTTACCCCTTTGAGCTTCGAGGCAAACTCTATCCCTGCAACACCCTTCATTTGAGATTACTTCACAAAAACTAATTCTTTCACTTTGCCCATTACTCAAACTATGCACATGCACGAATCTATTCCACTGGCCTTGCCTAAAACCAAGTCTTTCAAGAATGTATGAGTTGCTTAAGGTTCAACCTAAGAAAAACTAACCAACAACATTGTAGTAGTGGTGGTTGCACTTGCACTTACTCATGCAGTTTTTCACTTCCTTTCCATAAAAAGTTGAAAAATTTCCTTCGTGAATGCTAGACCCTATCGCCTCGCCTCTCTCACTCGCAATTGTTTCATTTATAATTATTGTGAACAAATGCCGACAATGAATGTGGATGGACCGGACACGGGACAGACTGAACCGACCGACCGACCCCGATCAATCTGGTAGCTTTAAAAGTTGACGTTGTTAAACTTCAACCCACATACACTAACTACACTTTCATGCATGCACGTTTGGATGAATGACCATTTCAATTCCGGCGTGAAATGAACAAAGCTTTTCCGTACGTACGTGAGTACGTACGGAAAAGGATAAGTTCTTCCTAGAGAGTCCAATGAGTCTAGTCTTAAGATGAGCTGCTTTAGAAGAACTACAGCTAGAAGAGCTGAGCTACGGCTACAGAGTCAGAGCGCCCTCGAGGAATGCGTGACGAAGAGCCTTTTCTAGGTGGACAATAGATTTATCGTGACTCAGGGAAAAAGTACACCATGCATCTTGCATCTGTGGTCCGCAAAAGTTTTCTTAGTCCTAATGCCACCACCACCACTTCCACTAGATCAAAAAACTAACTCTTGAATTTGGACATGGGCATGCATGTCTTTTCTATTCTCATATTTATATCATTCAAAAATATTAAATTCAACTCTCCTTGTTGTTACAAAGAGACGGATAGAGAGAGAGATGATGGAATAAATGCAGTGCAGGCAGCGTAGTGTAATGGTAAAAAGTGCGTGCAGAGCAGACGCAGACCAATGTTTTGTTCGCCGTCTTCGTCTTCTGCTTCATCTTCTTTTGGCATTTTATGGTATGTCACACTCAACTCACCCTCACACAATCAACCTCATCTTCTATTGACACAACATGAGGATGGAGAAAACACACGCATAATAATACACACAAATGCAATGCTTTGCTTCCTCCCTCCTCTAACTGCAATCCCCAACCACTTGAGAGTTCAAAAAAAAAGTATCTTTATTCTTTTCCTTCCTCTACAACTTAGTATTTCAAGTTTGAATCTTGAAGCTTTTGAGTCAGTCTAACAGTTCATGCCAATGCGCTTTATTTGTATTTCACGCACTTTCCTCAAGAAAAAAAATCTCTACCAACAGACAATATAATATAAATGTAAGAAGCCGACTGGACACGACAGACTGACTAAACAGGCAGATAGTCGAGTTCAAAAGTGTAGAGTCACCTTCCCATTCACACGGTCAAAATATAAAATCTCTCAAAACTTGGCTTATTTTTAACAATCAGATCTCGTGGCTCCTGACTCTTGGGAAAACATTAAAAAGCATTAAAGCATTTGGAAGGATTATGTAAGCGTCTAAGATTTCTTCCATTTCCATTCCAACCCCAACCCCTGCCTTCACAGTGCTCAGGCAGACAATATAATATAATGCCTTTATGCATCAGAGATTCCCGTTTTTTCTATTCAATCCTTCTAATTGTTATTGATCAACTCTTTCCTTTCTCCGCTCTCCACATTTTTCAACCAACCAAATAAAGTGGATAAGAGCAAAATCCAGTTTTTCTCCCGCACCGCACCCGCACCGCACAGCGAGGGTAATTTTGGGCAATCTTAAAGCAATACATTAAATTACACAAAAGTATGAACTGCAGTGCTGTGCAGTGCAGTGCGTGTATTAGTATGCTATTGCCATGCCCTCCTTGCCTTGCCTTGACTTCCTTAACGAATCCTGGCAATAGCCGAGCATTGGCATAGCAGGGAAGGAACAAAAAGAGTTGATGGATGAACAACCTAGTAGTGCTCTCTCTCTCTGTGTTGTGGACTTGGAGTCTATAAAAAATCTGAAAAAACCTACTCTCGCATCTGCATTTCGTATCGCATCCTATCATATCATATTGGAGCTAAAGAGCTCCGAAACTCGAAGTGTTCGCGTATGCATATTAACAGGAGACTCTGTCATAAATTCGAAATAGAGCTTTTTGTGTCTGACTGCCTGCCCTTCATTTTTGAGAGGAAGCCAAGGCGGTGCAGTGTTCTACTCTGCCCTAGTGAGATGCGAGAGACTTGAGGGGCAACTTTTCTCCGAGATCAAATCGAGTTTTTTTTCGTCTACTTCTTCTTGCTTCTAGCTTCTCTTTCGTCCAGGAGCTTGTTCTCATCACACATTTAGATTGGAAGCTAGAAGCGAAGAGAAAAGCGAAGACTGTGTTTGCCCATGTACAATGTACATGTACAAACATAGTAGTAGTCTTTTCCTTCTACTTCTTTCCATGCAAACTACCTCTGCTGGCTCTGCTGCTGGTTCGTATAATGTGATGGAAATTTAATTTTGGGTGTGCTACCAGAATAATTTCCACATGGAAACCCCTCCAGGGCATCATATTCAACCACAGACAGGAACATTACATTCAAGGATCCACACGAAGAACATGATCTTTCCATCCTTCATCATACAAAATAAATTCAAAGAAAAAGGGAGTTGGAAGCAAAATCACCACTACCAGCACCAGCAACAACTAGCACTGCAATGCAATGCGGCAACAGCAACCTTCATCCGGTCTTACTTCCATTCCATTCCATCCTTCCATCCAACTTTTCTAATAGCCATCAACCAAGCAACAATGAGAGCAAATTATAGTCTCCATTACCATTCTGGAAATTAGTTTGTCATCCCTTCCTTTACATTTGCTTAGTCTTGTCCTCCATCCATCCTGATTCAATAGAAATCTCACGTTTGGCTTCAGTCAAGCTTCCAAGCAAAGCAGTGTACCAGTGTTGTAAACGACTCATAAAAATGCATAACATCGAGTTAAGCCAATTACCTAAGCTGCCTACCTCCAACAATGGGCAAAACTCAATTAGTCAGGTAGCCGTCAATTCGTCAGGACAGGAGTATGTACTATGCAAGCATGCACGAAGTCGTACGATAATAGTAGCCACAACAATGCAGCAGTGCACTTACACCTTAACGCCTACCATTACCTTGCAATTTACTATAGCGTGATGTGCAGGTAACAAAGTACTACTTGCACTTTCTGTTGGGAACAATGTTTTATTGACTTCACATCACTCGTCAAAACACAAAACTATGATTAAGTCAAGTGTGCGTTGAGCGTCTCTTTTCGTACCTAACGCTAAATGTAAACTCTAATAAACGGTCGGGCCGGTCCATCGTCCACCGTCACTCTGTCCATCCGTCCAAAACTTTTTTCCTTCCATCTCATCCAAATTGAAGATGTAGACAATAGGTAGGCACATCCATTATTGGCTTTAGAGGAAACAAAATGGTTCATAATTCGTTTGTTCATCATTTGGAATTCGAGGAAAAGCGAGAGAGAGAGAGAGTTGGCAGACTTTAAATTACAGTGCGGCCTCTCCAGCGATGATGGAGACAGAGAAAAGACCATTTTTATGAGTCTTCCAAATTGCCCGATGATTGTGCTTGTTTCCATGTGGCCATCATCATTCCAAAAAACCCGAAACCGAACGAACAGACCATACACCACCACCGTATCGACATCCCTCTCCTTCAACCATGCATTGCAGTGTCATCTCATAACCGAACCTAATCTTCTTCCCTTGTTTTATGTTGTGTCATCATGTCAAAACTTTGACTTCATATTCAACCAAAACATTTACAGAATAAGGAGACAGAGAAATGGAAAGAAACTGTTTCAATCCTCCCCTTCGACTTTCGAGTTCAAAATCTAAACGAACCAAAGTTCGACTTTGAACACATGCTGTTGTAATGTAACCATAAATACAGCACATGAAATAAATATTTCCTTTCACACACAAAAATCATAAAATCTTTCAAAAGGAAACATTTATTCCAAGTCTTGAGTCCAACAAGGAACTCTCAGGTCTGGAATAAGAAAGTCTTTCATCCCCCTCCCTCCATTACATTCACATTACACGACATTCAACCATTTCACTTTCAATACATTCTCTTGCTGCTCTAATGCACGACATAACTGTCGACATCAGTTTTCTCTTATTTCTAAAAACTTGAATCGAAATGGTGTACACGCGCACGAGACATTGGCTTCGGATTTTTATAATATTTACAAAGTTATTTCCAGGTTGAAGTCTTTAGTCCTGGTTCGTGGACCTCTAGAATTTTTTGTCAAAATCCAACTAAATACCTCATGAACCAACCCTCAAGCCGCAGCAAAATTTAACCCGACTAACATACGATACCTTTTCGAAAGCAATTACCTAATAAATAGAAACCCAGAGCCATTTCTCATTTCATGTTTACTAATTCGGTCCAACCCAACTTGGAGAGAATGAGAAATGCATTGTACTGACAGCACTACCATTGCAGTGTGCCGGTTATAAAATACACGTGTTCAAGTACAACTGTACAACCCTTCGACCATCTCATCTTCTTCACTTCTTCATATCCGAAACAAATTGATGCAGTCGTTCGAAAACGAGTTAGTCAGTCGTAAGTAAAACTATTGCATTGTAGTAAGAACAATTCGTTCGAATAACCTGGAGCCGTAGTGCGTTCGTCTCCGTCGTGCAACTCCACCCACCACCAGCAAACCCATCCATAACTTCCTCAAGTCAAGTCCGACTGTGAAGATCACCTTGTGCTCAAATAGATTTACAGTCACAATTTCCAGCAACAAAAACACAACATGACCTATTTGGGCATTTCCACATTCAACATACTCCTAGCGTAATGCATGTGCAGGTAGGGAAGCTTGCTTGCATTTGGAATTGGAAGGAATTGCATTTGCAATGAAGAACTATGATTCGAAAGAGATGACCTTTACCGATGATCTCATTTTGAGGGTTTTGAGTAACGGGATTGCGTGAACTTCGACCAACCCGGTTAGCAAAAAGCAACAATGCTACACATTGGAGTTTTATTTATTGATTTATTATTATCACAGGCATGTAGGTCTGTCTGCCTGTCTCACTCTGCTGGCATGAGATGAACAAAACAAAACAAATAACTGCATGTCATTTATTCATTTGTACTCCTTGTAAAGTTTTGCAAAGGATGACATTGTTGAACGGTACCTCAAAAGAATGGCTTTGGCTTGGCTGGTTGGCAAAGACCTACACGGTTGACCGAACTTTGGCTCGCTCGCATGCAGAGAGGCAGGCAGGCAAATGTGAAAATGCCAAAGTCAAGGCGGCTGGCTAAGGTTCAGTCTGCTAAGAAGAATTTATGAGAGACTTGATGTCATTATTGTGCTTGTTGAGCTTATCTCCATCTCTTCCATTCAACTCTTCCTCCCTATCTTGTATTGTGTGTGTGGCTAATACTTAATACACTCATAAGTGTATTGCAAATGTTCATCTTAATGGTTTTGGGCGGACCTTCTTCCTTCACCTTTTACCCGCTTCAAATATCTCATCTCACACTGTCATTCAGCCCATTCAATTTATGCATTAAGTTCATTAGCTACCAACATCAAACGATCCTATGCCTACCTCCTTGCTCAACATCAACTTGGACATTCATTTGTTCACATAACTCCTTCCTCACAATTTCCTTTAGTTCAAGAAAATTGACCGCAAATGTCACTCTTCTTCCAATACAACCTATCACTACCCCTACGTCCTTAATCTCTTCGAAAAACTTATCAACCGAACTCTTGCTCTTGCTCTTGTTCTCACTTGACATTTCAAAAAGGGGTTGGCCTTCAAATCAAAAACAAAAACTGTGGGCATTGTGATTGTGAACATTATTTTGTCATTTTAATTGTACCCTTAGGCATGGTGGTATCGAATAAAAAACAGAAAACTTTGAAACTCCACCCTCCTTCACGTCATGATGGAGCATTGAGGAAAAAGTTCTTTCATACTTTGGGTGAAATTCTCAACTACTCATCATGTCTGTCGACGTGAAGATTCCATTCCAGCCAAAATTCCTATCCAGTGTAATTGGCGCCATTGAGAATGATTATTATTTCCACTTTTTTCATTTATTGAATTGGTTAAATGTCAGTCCTATTGGAATTTGGAATATTACAATTCTGTTTTGAACCTTTCGCTGCATTGCGTCGTCTCGTGTCTCGTGTTTGTTTCCCTCAGCCCAAATTTCCTAAATGCCTCCTTTGAGAAGAATGAGTGCTTTCCGCAAAAGTCTCGCTTGCGTGTGAGATGCGAAGGAAAGCAAAGCAAGAGCAAGGCATGTGCAACGAAACGAAATGTGCTTGGCTGAATAGAAAAATCCCTTGATCCAATATTTACTTAAATCGCATTGTTCAACGTTCCTTAGATTTAAATTGAATTTTTTTTGTCATCTTTCGTTCTTTGAAGAAACTTTGGTTGGAAACATGAGACTTATATACGACGAATCGAACGAAGCAAGCAGGCGAAGCAGGAGAGCCAGGAGCCGGAGCGGAGGACTATGAGACTAGCGCTAGCGAGCGACTAGCATGCGTGACAAATGGACTCTTAATCTACGTTCACCACTCAACAATGTAATGCAATCTAAATCTAATGCAGAAGATGAAGTTCAAAGCAGACGGCGAGTGAATAGTAGTCAAACCAACCTAATTTCCTTCAGCTGCTACATCTGCATGCATCAATTTCACTGCTCTGCACTCAAAATATGCCCAATACCAGGCAGCAAAGGAAGGACTTATTGTGTCTTCATTGTTTTAAACCAATACTCTCAAGTTGCGTCACATACTGCCACTGGGGCCTTGGCGTCTTTCGAAATGGACTTCCTCAGGCACCTGGTGCAATTTTTCCTCAGCAACACTTTCTATTCGTGAAATCTGAATTCTTTCAACTTGACCACTGGTTGATGATTCTCTACAAAAATCCGATCCTAATTTTCCTCTACCGGAGGAGAGCTTATTCCAGATTTTTCTTTGAAAGAAAACACCACACCCAGTCAAACATTAAAAACAATTGAAAGGCGGACGGAGTGGTGGTAAAGTCAAAAAAAGGTACTCTCCTGTCTGCCTTACAAATGAGGATGTTACCGGTATGTGTTGTACTGCATTGTCTACACTGCATTCGTCGCAAATTTTTCCTTATATATGTGTAGTAAGCTCCTCAGCTCAAGTTGATTTGGTCAGCTGTCGACATCCGTCATCCATCCAGGGAGAGACTCAAGAAAAAACACATTCTCTATCCGAAAAAATGGAAAACTCTCAAGGAAATGGTTAGGATCTCCATTAAGAGGATAGGTTTTGGCAGAGTATTTCATGTAATGTTCTGTATGATGGGTTATGGCATCTTCTTCTTCTTCTCTCCCGTTCGTTCACTTCTTCTTCTTCTTTTCCGAGTGGAACAATAGAAAAATCCCTCCTCAGTTTCCCTGATGATGCATGACTCCCAAGAAATCCATCTCAACCCAAACCTATTACTATTACCTACCAGCCAGCATCTACTCGTAACACAAAAAAATAACCTCTCGTGCTTGCTTACTTCACTTCTTCATCTCTCGAAAAAGAACCAACTTGAACCGCACCACAGAGAGGTACTTGAGCAATATACCAAAACATAGTAGTATAAAAAAAAGCCAAATTGCACCAAACCGAAAAGCTAAGAGATAAGAGATACCTCAATACCAAACCAACACCAACTCTGTTTTCTTCCCTCGCCTCGCACTGCAGGCGTAGTCCTAGTCCTGTCCTGACTTCAAATTGCCTCCATCGATTTCAAGACTTGAATCATCCAGAAAAGAAATTCAGCTGATAGAATTCTAAGGCCTAAAATAGAATTTAACGAAAGAAGAAAATATCTGACATAACATGAGAAGAATTTGTTGATTGTTCATTCTGCTGTACTGAAAAAGTTTAATTCGTGTGCATGCTGCTTAGAAATTTTGAAATGCAAAAGTTGTGCAGGATCGCCAGAAGAATCAAGCCAACAATGACCTAAGGCTGAGTCGAGGCAGACTGAAATGAATGGCAGGCGGCAATTGTTATTCTACAACTTTTACTCTGAAATCCATTCTAATTCGTTCATTCATACCAAAAGTAGCCATGCTACCTATCCCTTCCCTGCTAATTAGGTACATCTACTTAAGGATAATTCTCATGGCTTTGGTTGAAATCATGCAATTTCACATTTGGATTTGGTAATTTCATTGTCGCCATTTCACAAGGACTTGTGCTAATGTGGCAAAACTTAATTTGGCGATTGGCCGGGGGGAAAAGATCTCTCAATCTCTCTCTCTCAATTCGAATGCCGAGACACCACACTATGTCATATCCTAACTGCAGAGTTCCACCTAGCAATTATTCGCAACATAATAACTTTACAGGACGTGGACATGTCCATATCTTGCATTTCCATCTCTCTCACCAAAGAGACCAAGCTAGCTAATGGATATGGCGATAATGGCGAATGCGAATGCAAATAGAGTCAGTCAGTCGCCTTGGTTTAAGGCAGCTTATTTTATGGGTGCCTTTAGACTTTAGAGTAAGAAAAGTAAGAATGTTACAACATCAAGTCAGTCAGTGACACGGGGACGGGGACGAGGACGCAACGAAAATATGAAAGTTTTTAAGTCTCAAGATTACGATAAAAAATTGAGTCGCGTTAAAATGTCATCTCGCTTGAGTCGGTTCGTAATTAGAATCCCAGACAAATTCAACTCAACTCACGTCTTCCCTTTCTTAATGCAATGAATTTAGAATATTTTATGAGTCTTCCCTCATCTTCATCTTCATCTCCTTTTTTTTCGTTTGACTTGGCCGGTCGCGTCGAAAGGATTTTGTAGAAATTCAGTACGCACGCACGCATACACATTCCCTTACTAGTCTTTTTCTTATGCATGACGACAGGGCTAGCTTTGGGTGCTGGAGCCGTGGAGCCTTGCAATTCTGAATTTTCTCCTACGAAAGTAGAGAATGAGCTAAGCATACCATCAGGCTTAATGAGTCTTTGACTAATTAAAGATCTATGCAGAGCAGTTCTTTGTGGATGTGGAGCAGAGGGAGGCTGAGAAGAGAACCCGGGAGCTTCTAGCTACACTATGGTTCTTTTGCTTCCTGCTCTGGTGGAGTTTTAGTCTCTGAGGATTTCATCCCAGCTAGCTTTTATGTGTATTACTTCAATGACTAGGAGATGAGAAAATAACATTGTGGAAGCAAAGAGTTTTTAGCCAACCAGCCAACGAGCTTTAGCTTAGCTTAGCTCAGGTCGGCTCTAGCTCTAGCTCAGTCTTACTGAGATTGTGGAAATAAGGGCATGATCAATAATTCAAAAGAGAAGTCGAGTGAGTAGTGTTCTTTGGTAGAAATTAAAACTTGTTACGTGTGCCCTTGTTTCCAGTCCACACATAAATCCAAATCCCACCCAGCACCTGTTCTGCATCTGTATCTGCTCAAACTTTGACACTTGGTTCAATCAATAACAACGCGAGACCTAGTGCAGTGCAGTGTGAATAATTAGTCTCCTCACATCGCACCTTGTCTCAAGGAAAGTCCTCACGTAGTAATAATACAAACTAATTGTTACTTAATTAAGACCTTCGCTCACGGGTGACATACAAAGATTACAATGCAGGGGATTGCTAAAAGTTTCCTAATAATGCAATGCACGGTTATTGCTTCAATTCATTTAATTTCCCCATAGGGTGAATTCAATTAAACAAAGTTACTTACAATCATTGTCGTAGGCCTGCCTGCCTGCTGTGCCCATCCATGGCAATTTCTCCTGATTACTTGTTTTACTACATAAATATCTGTCTTCGGGTTTGTGAATAAAATGTCATCGAGGTTGCCATTGCTTGCCATTAACCCCCATGTAGGGACGGCCGCAGCAGTCGATGAGAACATCTAGCTGACATTCTCCTCGCATGAATAATAATAACAAAAAAAGCAAATCTTTATGACCGTGTGTGACATCAATGGTCACTTTAGAAATCAAGGAAGCATGTCAAATGAAAGGTAAGGACATTGCAACGCAGACTGTATTCTCTATAGAGATACGAAGATACATTAAACATTACCATTAAAAGTATGTAAACTGCACCAAACCCTGTAGTTCAATTTATTCATTTCTATATACATATATTTTTTTTCTACATATATAGTAATCATCCGGGTTCATACATAAAGTATCTGTCCTATGACTATAATGTGTAGGTTGGATTTGTGTGCATAAGGAGTTAAATTAAATAGCAAGAAAACAGGAACCGATTACATAAACACACAACCTGTCTTCTTCTCCGCAACCCGTGGGTTCCTTCAACTATAACTTTACCAGCGTGGTGCATCGCATCGGAGCATCAGCATGAGCAGTTCATGCCGACATTTAGACACCTACCTACGAGACCTGACCTGACTGGCTAGGGCTAGGCGGAGCGGAGGCATTCCAGCTCTAACCAACTCCTTAGTTAAAGTAATAATATTTTCAAATGACAGCTCGTAAAAAATAGTTAAACTCATAAAACGATTTGCAAACACTCAACTCGCTCAACTCAACATGAGATGAGATGGGGGCATGACGGGATGTGAGTGAGTGAGGAGGAATGGAAGGAAGGAAGACACACTCAATGAGCAAATAGACTCAGCAAATAATATAAAAAAAGTAAGTCTTTCGTCGATTGAGAAATTACGATAATAACTCTGAGGACGACGACGACTAAACTGTCCGACCCCGGCCATCCCGTCTTCTTCCTCTGACGGTAGAAAACTTGACATGAACTTGCCCGGCTGGATGGCAGCTGTACGTACCTTTTCCCCCTACTTAAAGTTTAAACAGTTTTTCGTTGCGTGCAAATTACCCTGCAAATCTTTGCAATTTTATGATAGGATACTACAGCAATAATATTAGCAATAAGTTCAGCTCCGGCTTCACCTAGTTGCGTCTTTTATTCTCTTTTCATGTTCCTCAAGCTCGCCGACAGCTTTGCAAGAGCAAGACTCTGTCTGACGAGAAGAAGTTTTATGTCTTGAGATTCATAAAACTTTGTCAGGTATTTTAAAGAATAATATATGTATACAGGTAACAACAGTCAGTCACCTAATTCCATTTGCAAACAAATGAATTGCTAGACCATCATCGTCTATCGTTAAACTGGTTCTCTCCATTACTTGAGCTGGCACTCAAATCCTAACCTGCTCTGACCTCCCTGCTTGATACAATCACGGTGAGCCCATCCGTCCATCCAATCATGGCTAGTATAACGAAAAACGTCGGAATTGAAACCCTCCCTTGTTAATATTTAAATAGGAGATTCATTTATTTCCTAATTGTATTAAACTATATCTAAAATCGTATGCAAATTAGCCTTGAACAATGTTTTGCACGGTACGTACAGTAGCCACAGCAGACAGCACGCAACGCACGGTCACCATTTACCACACCATGTTTTGCTTTTGGATTTGGAGAAAAGCAATTGTCAATTTAACAGTTGTCCATATAAGTCCGAGCTCCATTACATTTTATTACATCAACACATATGATCTGACTTGGCCTCTCCTTCATCGGGCCAGAAGACTATTGCTTGCTTGCCGAACCCGATCCGGTTGGTAAACACCTGACTCGACTCGACTCAACTGTGTCAGTCAGCCCCGGAGCCCAACTTTTGAAATAGCAAATTAAAGTAGAGCAACAAGTTGCCTTGTCTTAAACAAAGGTTTGTTGGAAACGTCACCCTAATGACTTATTGTACAAATAGCAACTCAGCTAGCTCTCAAAGCCAAGCAACTAGCAAGCACTCACACAACAACAAACACAATGAAGAAAAGTGATGTGCCTCCAAGCTATTTCCCTCAAAGAATGCAAATGCAATGCAATGCAAGCGAAACAAAACATTAAGTTTGAAGAGATCAAGATTAGCTGTTATGAGCACAGAACTGGGACTAAGATTCGACTCACACAACAATCTCTCCTTCCATTCCTTGCCTTCAAAGCCCGACGTCGACGTCATTGTAATTACGTGTACGTCCTATCTTTGTCGTACCTTATCCCATCCGTCGCGCTATTTATTTATTAGCGAATACCACTAATTCATCATCACACGCACACATGATACCAAAGTAGGTCCGTAATTCATTAATAAAGCCGCAAGACTAGAATTATAGGAGCGAAAGTCTTGCCTCACCTCACTCATAATCATTCACTGCACTGACTTGCATTGCATCATTTGCATCATTCTTTGCATGAATTAGCCATGTGTGGATTTAAAAGAATAATAGCAAGTAAGTAGGATGCGGTTCGTCGCGTCGCAACTCTCATCTCAAGTCAGTCCAAATCCCAAATCCAAAATGCAAATGTGAATCTGAGTGCAGTGCACTGCAGTGCAATGCAATGCAATGGCTGAGAGCCACTGTCATTCTACTTTTTCTCATTGTGCACATTGTGCAGGTGCAACAACAATGAACATGTCCTTCACTCCAAATCCATAACAAATAATTGTCCTCCTTATCGCCTTACGTAGTACTTAGGCATAAACCTCCGAATTAAATTACATTTCCCCAAATCTGAACGCGACAAATGACACCCCGACCATCTTGTAAATAAGTTTAAGCTCAAACCCACGCAGAGCTTGCTTACAATGCTTACGAACCCCCGTTTAAAAAATAAATAAACACATCATCACGTTTCGCTTCAAACCAAACCATAGCAAAACGGATTTCATTTTAGTTCAATTTCACTTTTGAATGAAACGAAAATGAAAGGAAAGTGTACTCTTGGGCTTATGATCTATAATACTCTTCCAAATCCAATGCTCGCATTTCAAAATCCTTTGTGTACACTTATAGCCAGTGCAGAGTATAAGTGGTGCTCACTTTTGGCCTCTGGTCAAAACAAGCAAGGGAAGTTAATACGAAATGGAAATCTTTGCTCTAGCTCTCTAGCCCCTCACTCAAACTCAAACTTATATCGAATTCCTGATTTTGACTCTGTTTCTGCTTTCTAGGTTTCTCTCCGAGCACACACAGTTGGTTTCTCCAAGCAGACGGAATAAAAATATCGAATTCGCATCAGGAAGGATAAGAGAGCCCAAGCATGCTCTTAGATTAGTATTAGTGATGTCCTGCCCTGCCGCCTGACAGTGACTACTTTCTTTTTTCATTCTTAGGGAATTGGAAAGTCTTTGGAAGTTGTTTGTTTGCGTGGGATGCATGGTTTGGTTGTGGTTGTGACTGACTGATTGAGTCATCTGGAGGAATGAAGTTGTCGAGGAAAGTCAAAATCAAAGTAAGAAAATGAAGAAAAGTCAGTTCTGAGGTATGATGAGTGTGTTGGAACTGCACCGCACGACACGCCATGCCCTTTCTTTGCCACAATTCTCTGCAGTCTCATGTCTTGACAAATAGAGCAAATTTATTCTGACATGAAGTGAAAAGCTTTCTTCCCTTCACACACACACGTTCAAGTGTATTAAAGTAACCTTCGATGATCCACAAACTGGGGCGGGGAGAAAGAGGGGTCTAGTCTAGTCTAGCCTGCCTAACCTGAGCGAGCTTTTCTTACTTTCCCTACCCGATCCCTTCTTCTTTTGGAAAACATCTCATCTTCAGTTGAGTTGAGTCCGCCTGGAGATTTCTCCAGAGACCCATATTTCCATATATTGAGTAGTTAACACCGCATCCATAGAGTCCAACTGAACTCCAGGACTCCTCCAGGCATCCTTTATAATAGACTTAATCCAGAAACGAATTCGGCAAAGGCAAAGTCCCCCCAACCAAACTTGTGTATGCACATGAACACGTTCTTCTTCCTTCCTTTCCGTCTCGCTCATTACTCTGTCAGGGGACTCCTCTGCTCAATGTAGTCGTCTAGTCGAACGCTTGCTTCTTCAATTCAACTACATTTTGTTGAAAAGCACAAAGCAACTAGAATTCCAGACGCCAACATAGAAAAAAAATTCTCTCGGATTTTTACAAAAGTTAGTTACAAACGAAACGGCTGAAATTCAAAAAAGTTGTTTGAGTGGGGAAAGGCATTTCTACGCTCAAGAAGAATGAATTGGTGGTGGTGGTAGTAGTGGGACGACAAAATTTTGTTTGCTATGCTTATTGTTGTTTAGAGTGGAGCGATTCCCGGATTCTAAGAGTTGAGTAAAATGCGAGTGAGACTGAGTGAGTTGAGTGAGAGCCTATGTTAGAAGTGTATGGTAGTAGCTCAGTGCAAGCTGTTATCCTATGAAATCCGAGATTGGAGTGTAAATATTCTTCTAGAAATTCGAAGAGCAGAAGCAGAGCAGAGCAAAGTCTTCTCGTTTTCTGCACGAGGCAAACCCAAGCGCGAGGTAGAAATAACTTCCTTTGATCATTCCCTATTGATTTTGTAATAAAATATGATAGCTGGAAGATCATAGACACACACACACAGAGCCAACAGGCACGGCACACAAACTCTTAAATTGATCCTTCCCCGTTTTGCATACGAAGCACATTGCATTCCGGTACATTCACGACTAGTACCACCACCACCGGGCTTGGCCAAGCCACCACCACTAACCTTTCTAAGATCTCCTTTAGTTTATTTCACAACTATGTTTCCGCTCACTTCATCTTATTTCTTCCGATCCCATTCCATCTCTTTCATTCTTTCTCTTTTCTCTTGGCCTATCCAGAACCAAGCTAAGCTAAATAAACCATTTTTCAAAGAGCTACCTGCCCTGCCTTCTGCCTTGATGGGTCTTGTTGGCACATTTGCCAAGATAAAATTCCAATCCTACTTAAAATATTCCATTTGACTTGGACGCCTAGTTTTCTTGAGTCTCTAGTCCCTTGAATCGGCTCTTTAAACATTCGTATGAATTTGACTGAGCATCCTATTAAGGTCGGCTATCAGCCAGCCCTGGACCAAAGATTTACGATAATATTTCTTTCCTTGATTTATATTCATTAACGCACTCAAGTTTCATTTCAAATCTTCTGGAACCACCCTACAAATTACAAAACCTACGTACAAGAATCCATTCTAGTCTTCCAAGTCGTCTAACTGCAGGGAATGGAGAACCGACTTTGAACCCCCTGTGAAGCTAGACCCCTGCCTGCCTACAAAGTAAGCAAAACTAGGACTGACTTTTTTTACCTTTCCTCCTACCATGATAGATGCAAGCAATTACCAAAAACAAATATTCTAGTTTTATGTGTGACTTCCATTTCCACTAACTCCATCCAGCTCTCATTTCGATATTATTTTTTGTTATTTTTATTATTATTAGTCCACGTTTTACTAATATTAATGTGAACTTCAACCCAAACCGATCCATCCGTTTCTCGTCAGAATTGAAAGGAAAAAACAGGAAAAGTCAAAGACATTCTCGTACGGGCAGGCCCTATGCAAGCACACATGGAGAGGTCTTAGCACGGATGTAATGCGGATAAGATCATCAAAGCCCAAAGTTTTGTTCTGCCTGCCTTTCCTATTCAATCCCTTAATGCCCACAATGCAATGAACTCTCAAATCTTCAAACAATTCTGAAGACGCTGAGAGAAAGCAAATCATTTCATTTGTCGTTTGGCGGGGAGGGGGTAGAAAGACTCACGCAGGTTCAACTCCTATTATGAATTCAGTACAAAGGCTCCAAGACAAACCCTTCTCCTCCCTCATTTGCATTGCTAATCAGGCACAAATGAGTAAATAAATTCTTAAGAGCAAAAAAAATTCTGTTCCTTTTCTCCTTCCTTTCCTTCCCTGCTGCAAATACACAAAAAAATTACCTTATCCGTACTCAGGCACGAGACGAGAGGATTTCTCATCCTACCAAACCAACCTCGGCAGCAGAAATGCTATTTTATTTACACTAGGTTTGAAGCGGTTTGGTATAAATATCCTTCAACTCATTATCATTTCTTTGGAGTAATCATTCAAAGTTAGCTAATATCCGCCGTGTGTTTCACCCAGTAAATAGCAGAGCAACAGCAGAGTGCAAAAACTAATGAGAAACAGGACATGCATGAATTTGAAGTACATGTGTGCATTACATACCTTCGTTGTTGGTGTTCTTGCAAAACTCTGGCGTAGAGTAGAGTAGTGGAGTGACTGGAATTTCTCCCAGGTTTGGTTTGGCTGGTTAGTTTTGGAGTGGTGATGTCAATTCCACCTGCAACCCATACAAAACAAATGCTTGGTGAGAGAGAGAACGGGACATGAGCCTCGGAAATTAATTTCATTAAAGACTTCTGCTTGATTCATGATTTGAGCTCGTACTCGTATGTATACTTGTGCACTGCAAGGATATAAAATATACGACACACGTACAAATTCCATGCCAATGCCAAGTAGCAAGCAAGCAAATAAGCAAAGCAGTCAATCTTCCATGATCTATGTAATGTTGAACTGAAGTTGAGCACTCGCCACGTGCGTCTTATGACTTTGTACATTATTTATGTGATTCGGATTCGAGATGGAATCACAAAGCTCAAGCAATTGAAAGCACCAGATGGACTTGGACTTTATAGTAGGGCACTAAAACGACGACAGCACTATATGTAGGACCATACTTCCGACTTCCAGCACAAGAAATGGAAGTCACTAGGACAGAAAACACCTTCACTTTGGAGACCATACTCTCCAAAGTAATGCAATACAATGTCAATATACATTCCGTCGATTTGGCTTTGACTTCCCCGGGAATCGACTTTCTATTTTCTTTTATGAGATCAAAACTGAGAAGGAAGAGAAGGAAAAACTTTCGACTTGGCTGACCACACCACAACAGAAAGAAAAGAGAAAATAGCCACGCTAAATAACATCAGGCGGGCATCAGTATCACGCTTCATTCAGTCAGTGCAAAAAAATACCACAAGAGAGAAAAAGTCGTGCGGCTGAAGCAATAGATCGATTTGGTCCTCCAGAATTCAGAGAAAGGAGGAGATGGAGAAATCCATCAAGTCGACACACATTAGGAACAGGAGCAGCAGATATTGATGTGTGTGGTTGGCAATGTCCACAAAGTTCGCTACACCACAATCCAAAATTCCACACACATGATGCCTTACTGAGACTGACTAGCCTAGGCTTAGGTAATTTGCTCTTCAAAGAATGGAGAAAACGTGGAAATCTGTGAAAGCGATCAAAAGTAAGTACACTCATTACGCTAAGAACACTGTTGGATCCCGGATCCAGGATAGTAGTAAAGTGTAACTTTGGATGAACTTGTACTTGAGTTGTATGTTGGAATGAA
>JAQGCM010000742.1:0-21012 GCA_034699705.1 Hymenaphorura dentifera
ACAGGAACGTATTTCTAGCACGTATTCATTTTTAACTTTGATCAGGTATATGTCCCATATGAAGTTATCTCTCCTACTACATCCGATTCTAGATGTTTATACAACAACCTGAGAATCGGTAAGGATGAATTTTCAAACACCAATACATATTTCGGTGCTTGTATTGTATTAAACGGGTTAGAGTCTAAGTATGTGTGTGCTCTATGATTATAGAAGAACTTGCTGATCATCAATAACACATACCTGTCAAAAGATCCAATCCAATCTCAGATGCTCATAAAAAAGAGTTTATTGTAACGCACGGCAGAATCAGATGAATAAAATTATGTGTGGCAGTTCAGTCAATTGTCTATTTGTGAGTCTCTTGATTTAATTGGAGGGTAGCAAAGTAATAGTAACACAACTCAGACGCAAGATAATTCAATGCAACAACACTGCACTCCACAATGTCCAGGTCAGTTAGTCTTTTTTTATCACTAGAGGCTCATCCTCAGTCATTCAATCATTAACAGTTAAATCTATCCAACAATAACAATGGAATTAAAAGGCCAAACGTTCAACGTCTTTAGGGGTTACTGCGATCATGTGTAATCAAGGGATGAATTTTAATTGCAATACCCTCGACTCTACAGTACGATACCAAAAGAAATCTTAAGAGAACAACACCAATTTTGCCCTCGGAAGAGAGCAACTCTGTAAAAGTATAATAATGAATACTTGATTCTTTCCGAGTAAATCAATCGCAATAAAATCGCTAAAAGTCTAGTTCTAACCACAAACACAACTTAAGTATTTCTCACTACTTCTCAAGCACACTTGTTCAAAATTGTACTGGCAATCAAAGAACTTGTCCCAAAGTATACTGGGTAACCCAAGAATTAGAACAAGTCAATCCCCAAAACAGATCTAAAGAGTACCACCAAATTTCAAACTCGATATCAGCAGTGTTAGATTCGCACGATAATGACAATGATGTAATACATGTGTATTGTTAGAGCTAGAGTGCAGCAAGATAGTAATGGCTAGGACAGTTGTCACAGAGGAATTGAATTTTAAATTTCACTTAAAATTCAACAAATGAATGTTCACTCTGTTTGTTGATGTTCAATGTCCGAAATCCACATGACATGTAGGGAGATGAGGACAACTAACTGACTGGATGCTGAGTGGTTGGGAGCTGAGGCTGTACTGAGCAAATGTTTTGCGAAAGGGTTAGAGGAACCGTAACTTGAGTTCACACTTACCTTCATTGCCTTGAGGAGGATTAGCATTTATTTTCACCGTCCAACTCTATTGCAATGAATACAAAATCCATCATCCCCCACCATAACCATGCATACAGTGCGAGTGCGACTGCAGCAGTTTAAAACTTTACTTGAACAAAACTCTCAATACTTTCACACATGTGGATTTGTTCACAACAACAGGACTAGGGCTAGGAATAGGAATAAGCTGAGGATGAGCTGAGATGAGATGAGATGGGATGCAGCAATAGCAATGCAATGTGCTTTCCTAATACACACCAAATCCTAACCATTAACCATGTAGTAGTAGCAGCAGCAGCATAAAGAGTTATGAGTGCGAGGGGGAAAGGACTCACACTTTAAGGACACTAAAACTTAAGCTAAAAGCAAAGGTAACAATTATATTGTTATAGACCTTTCCTCTTCAAATTGAACTACCACAACCATCCATCCATCTATCCACTTCACTTTAGCTTTGGTTTGGGGCTTTTGAATTTATTTGTACACTTGTCTGTCAGCAATCATGAAAAATACAACACCCTTTGGTTACTTTTCCAAAACCGTCATTGAAACAAGTGTGAGAAGCGTAAGCGTAAGCGTCTTCTAGAGTCCAGCCTTCCCTCAATATACTTTATTATCCGTTCCTTCCAGCCTATGCAGGCCAGGCTAACCTATTAGTCCACCACCATCACCAACACCAATAACACCGTGAAAATTTTAAAAATACACCATATTTATTCAGAACCATAGCTAAAGCAAGCAAAGTTGTTATAAAAAATCAACCTGACCTCAGCACTCGTTCATCACACTTGACTCGCTACATAAGTTGAGCCTTCATGTCCTGCCTGTCCTATCCTATTTCATCTTGTCTGTAGTCCATACCATCACCTTTACTCATTTATTTTTTTTTCAGAAAAAATGAACCTTAATCTCCTTGGCTTGCGAGTAAATATTATTACCCACCCATCTGTACCATACCGTCACTGTTCTGTGCAAGAAGGCAACCTTTTCTTTTTTTATCCCTTTGGTCCATTTCGTATGATGCAAGCAAATACATACAAATGTACAGAGAAGAAGACGATGGACCAATTTAAACCAAACTGTTTTGTATAAGTGCAAGTAGGTGTATTATTGTGCACTGCACGACACACCTGAGAAAATGTTGAACGCTGTAAAAAATAACGTGCACACTGCAAACATATGAGATTTGATGCTGGGAAAATGGTGTTCAAAGGGGTGGAGTAAGTAAGTAGGAATAAGAACCAAAACTACATCATTGCCATTGCTTCACATGTTCGGGTAGTGGCTGGCTGCCTGGCTGGCTGGATGAATGTGTAATAAACTCTTGTAAAATATTGTGCATGTAAATGTGTTCATAATATGACTTTGCTTGATTGTACAATATAAAAAATTACTTTGCACTTAATTGTAGACATGCACATCTTCTACCTTCATCATCTGAGCATGCATGCAGGCTCTGACTCTGATGCTCATGACGGCCCTCACTGACTTTACTTCATTTCTTGTTCTTTCCTTCCTTTCGTCAAAAAATCTCTGCAAAGTCTTGCATACTCTGCAGCTTCCCACTTTTGCTTTTTGCTCACCAATTTCTTTCGTTGTCACCAATTATATCACTCCTAGTCTAGTGTCTCCTACCTGTCCCCACTCACTAGCTCAAGGTTCTCACAAAATTTGGGGAGAGAAAAGCATTGTGTTGGGCAAAAGTAAGTGTCAAATTCTGGGAACCCTTGCATACTACACGCATAATCAGTTCTTACCAGAAAATAAGCAAGTAGCGAAAGAGAACGGTCGTGATTGCGTAGCATTGGAGATTTGTGCAATGTAAGAAAATTTGGTGCTAGGATTTTTCAAAATGACATGACAAGCAAATCATGAAGAATAAAGACTTTGTCGTCGTCGTCGTCGGCTGCCACAATGGACGACTTGGATGGACAGAGACGATTACGGTAGCCAGGAAGAAAAACAAGAAGTTAGTGGTAAGAAAGTAAGTATGTATTGGAATGCATTTGCGTTAATATTGCTGGACTGGATCATTAACCTTTTCTCTTCAATTACTCATCTCGCAATCACGACATGAATGTTTTGCTCAACCCTATAAAAATTTGCACTAGCGCCGCGCTGAAAAAAACTCCAATCTTCCGGCATTTCCGACGTGCAGTCGTACCAGTCGTAGTGGGCTGCATGCACACTGACTTTGCAAGTTATTAAATTATCGCACTACTACGGCCTTGCATTAGATTGATTGGATTAACCGTAATTAAAGTGCAAAGCGTAAGATTCTCAGTATTTGCTTATTTCCATTTACCGCTAAGGATAGAAAAAGCGCTTAAAATTGGTTCAACTGAACATACTAGTAAATCTGGTAGATCTGGTTGAATGAACCTTTTTGAAGAAAGTAATGTTGAAAACTTTCCGACTTTTGTGCGCAGTGCACAACAAATGCTTGAGAGTTTGTAGAGAAAGTCTACTAGCTTAGCTCGATCGCGAGTGGTACGAAGTACGAACAAGATTATGAATTTGGTTGTGGGTGGGTTAATTTGATTTAATCTGACAATTAATAACTTCATTTGAAATGCTGTGAACATGAACATGACCGTAGAGTGTTGTGATGTGAAGGTAAACCAATGCAATGGCAATGCCAGTTCAAATTTCAAAGGGAGAAGGATGTTCCATTTGTTTTTAATTTTCGCTTAATTCACCCTCACCAAAATCCAGGGAAGGAAGGGTGGGAAACTTTCTGCAAACTAACTTAACTCGGCTGGCTACCTTAGTGTCAATGTTTTATTCAAGAGCTGTTATTGAGCTACATAATAAAATGACGAAGAAGAAGAATAAAAGGATGGGTGGGTTGACTTTACTTTCGCTGGTTTGGCCGGCCATGCATGGGTGGAGGTGGACGAGTCGAGTCACTTTGCCTCTGTTGTGATCTTGGTCTTCTGGACCAAACACAAACAACCACAAATGCTATAAAAAATGACAAAAAAACTGTTCAAGAAGATTCATGAAGAAGTCAACCCTTTGAGCACTGAGTTCTACTACTCTGTGGACTGACCCAACTGAAAAATACGCGACTACAATAAATAAGAATCAGGTGTAGTAAGGGAAGAAAAGGAGGATGACGACGAAGGGCTTTATTGTGTTAGTGCCAGGCCGGGCCGGGCTTTATAGCCGCCAGCAAGGTCTTGGGAGATGAAGCTGCTATCTCTTAAGTGGGCCTGGGCTTTTTGGACAACTAAAGGGAGTATTATTTCCAGGCATCAGCCAAAGACGCACAATCCTTTCTTTAAATAATAGTAGAAAGAGAGATGCGTTTAATGCAAGGTGAAGCAATCCCAAGTCCAAGAATTGCATTGCAGGCCCCTTAGCAGGGTGCGATGGACATCAAGTTCTGCTAGACTGACTGTGCACTTAGGTTGACCATTTAAGTGATCACCTAACACTTTGTCTGGCTTCGGATGAGAAGATGAGTTGAAGCACTTGTGCCCTCAAACCGTTTCACAGCCTCAGCCTCAACATCAAATCGCATTGCTCATTTCCTCTGCTTGCTGCTCCCTTACCAACCGAACCAAACCCTTTTTATCGTCCTTCCACGTGTCCTTTTCTCTTACCAATTTTCACTTTTATTCTTGTACACAAGAATCTCCAAGACTCACAAGACTTTAGAAAAGCGACCTTCAAGGCACTCTTCCTTGACTCTCTCTCTCTATCTTCCAATGCAAATCCAACCGCAAGTCTCACAGTTTTCAGGACTTTTTTCTCAAGTCCTCTTCCCTGGTGTAGCTTTTATGTAAGTGTGTAAATTTTTTGTGAGGTATCGTATAGATTAAAGTTTTTAAAATCCTTAGAGTGACTCAAGGCAAGCGTGCACGCTTGAAGTTCCATAAACTTGAATAGGCACATTTAACTTGGTGAATGGTTCATTTTAACGTGCGTAAACATTTATTACCAACTCCCTTTAAATCTTAAATAGTTCCCAGCCATGCAGCAGCCAAAGAGCCAAAGCCAATGCCTTGTCGTGCCTCAGCTCAATTTTCCAAAATTGAGCTAACCCACATCTCTTCCCATCTCTAATCCTCTTCCTCAAAAGAGACAACAATGAGTAGGAATCAAGGAACCCATTTCAAAATTTCATGGCTCAATTACAAGCCTTAAAAAAGCCCTTGACCGGAATTTCATCTTGTAAAAAAGCGAAGAGATATGGCAATGACACGAAGCCAACCAACTCGGGTGGAGTGTTACATTCGAGATGGATCTATTTCAATCTCGTGCTTTCCAACACGCACTCGTTTGGATCAGACGAGTAACTAACTCATAATCAAGAAATTCATTCCTATATTACACAGTAGTCTAATTTCTTCAAAGTGCCGCGGCGGCTGCCTCTTTAGGGAAGCAGCTACTAAATGAGTGCTTCCGTTCGACTAAACATGCAAACACTCACAATTTGAATCCCTTCCGTTTTACACACTTTAAAATGTGTGAATCGTTCAAATCTAATAACCAGTCGTTTGACTACTTTGACAGTAAATGGTCATGGAGAAGAAAATCATCGCAAAAAAATCCATCCTCAATTACAAGAGCTGTCCTAAATTTATTTTCATTGAGTTCCCTGAGCACGTTACTATAACTTATTCAGGTCTTCGCGAACGCCTTAACCTGTACCATGTCGAAGTCAAAGTGAAAGCAAGAATGATAATTAAATCCTTTCTCTCAGATGCGCGAGTCAATACGTGCAGAACAATATTTAACCTCGTGGTTCGTCGTGGGGCACAAAAACTCAATTCAGCTGCATGATCTAAAAAAGGTTGATCACTGGCCGAAAATCACAAACTACTCCTTCCACTAAGGTGGTTCCTTTTCTAACTACGATTGCGATGTTGTGTTGTGTAGTAGGTATTTGATGAAACAAATATTGCGTAATCGTGAGATGAGTTTTGTTTTGCATTTTCAACAAGAGCCACCATCACCATCGCACCACTCCTAACTCTGTGATCGTTGAGTTGATGGATTTGTGACAAGTTCATTTCATCATGCATGCAGCCAGGGCAGGGAGAAATGGGAATGAGTGACGTGACTAATGAAACTAATGATTCACCTTGTTGCTAAAACACTTGCTCGTGCAAAGAGTCATTCTTATTTATAACAACATGAACTATTAGTAAACTAATGTGGAGCAAGAGCACAAACTTCAAGAGATCAGTTAATACACACAACTCATCGTGACTTTTAAAGCTGAGTCTCCTCACAGCTGGCTAAAGAGCAATAATTGCTCCGGATTATGAGTACACATGGATACGGAGCTCACGTAGTAGTAACTATTATTTGTAACTGTTCCTCAAGGAATAGTACACCTTTCATTAAGGACTCATTTGTAAAAATTAAATTGGAAATTAATTACGTGTGCAATAATATGCAGAATGCAGAGCAATACTTAGCACAATGCAAACATCGCTTAATGATTCCAGCCTTCCACACATACCGTGCGTACTTTATTTACGTATAAAGTGGATCGAAATAAGATACAAACCATGTTTAGCTTTGGCAATCGGGCCTAGACGATAGAGGGGCAAGCAATGCATGCAGAATTTAACAAATCAACGGGTATCCATTTCTTTCTTTTTATAAGTACAGGCACAGGCAGCATTTTTAAATCTGACTGAGCTCAACCCCTCCCAACATGAAACATTGATTTCGCCACCTTCTTAATGCTAAGTTAAAACTTGAAGACAAATTGCAAACCTTTCATTTCACTTTAAGCATTAGGTAAGCCTTTCAGCCAAAGACAAGTCAAGAGCACGACTAACTTAACCACACGACAATGCTTCCAAACATACATTCTAATCGTCATCAAATTACCATTTTTTCGATTTAGTTTCACAGTTTGTTTCTCTTTCCAAGTCAATTTGTAATTTTAAGTGGTATGCACAGATGTAGTAGTTAGCTCAGCAAGTAATGAATGAGTGTAAAAGTCTTGTGTTCTTTGGTAAATACTTTGAAATGATTTGTCAGCGCTCCCTCCCCCCTTTCATAGACTCCATTGCATTGCATACCATATAAAGTTATTCTACAACAAGCAATGAATGCGTGAAAATGAGTTGGAATGCGACTGCAAATGCAAGTGGTTTGAGATTCAATCAAAAAACCTTAGAATCAGATAAAAAACGAGTAAACAAATTCAGATGGAGTGAATTCTTTGGTTTGCGAGTACACTCAAAGTCAATTAAAGTGTACAAAACAACTCGTTGTGCCACTGAATACATAGCAGTGCTTTCTTTAACTAGTATAACTGACAACGACAGCAGAGCTTCAAGGAATTCTTTTCGATTCTTATAACGGTTTGGTTCAACCAACAATTTTGACAAAAAGAGCTATCAATTTCAATACACTAGTGACGAAAAAACTTTAATCCTTCGAAAAAACTTAATCGTTGCCGAAATTTGAGTACGTTAGAAAAAGTAAACTAGTTTGATATGAAAAAAAGTGTACAGTCGGAAAGTCGAATCTTGGACTTTCTCCAAATTCTTTGTCTTTCACTTCGTTGAGTCATCGTTGAGTCATTCAAGCCTCTGAAACAAGATCTGGTGAGAAATTCAACCACTCCAAGTTGGGCTACGCAATGTCAACTAAAAATCTCCCAAATAAGTAATGTAGATCCGGATGACCTGATCGAGTGCAACTTAAATCCTGTATCCTCCTGAGATGTATGAAGCTTAATCATTCACAAAAGGAAGCGAAGGAATGCTGAGAATTTGAGCGACACGTGGAACCTTTGAGATAGAATTTGCAACGTTAGCATCACATTCCTCATCTTCTCGTTAGCGGAAGGCGCGGAAGAATGTTTTGAAATGGTTGTTCTCCAAACCATTAAACTACCAAATCTGGCTGTCACTGGACATTTGTCAGGAAGTTACTACATAGGTAACTCAAAATCTCATTTATCCATCAAACGCCTTCTTTTCGTACGTTACGTTACGAACAACCTTCTTGAATTGCAGCAAGCAGTAGTGCATTTGCAGTGCAGTGCAACGCTCGATTGCATGTCATGCCAATCTTTCTTCCTGAACCAGTATTATTGCACTTCGCTCACACCGAATTGGATGGAGAAAAAAAAATTCTTGACTTCATCTTGTTGTGTGCATGCCCAATAAGTACAAAACTTACAAACTTGAATGTATTCCTTGCTGTTTTACCTTGCAGAGCTCCGGAATTCATTCTTCTCCATGCACAAAAGTTGTAGGAATATGAAAGAAAACAAACCAAACCAACCCAACAACTTTTCTAAACACTGCAGACTTGATAGAATTGCATTGCAATGAACGAGCAAAAAAATGGATTAAAAAAATGACATGGCGAAAGGAATGCACTGCATTTCCATTTCCATTCAGCCTTTCGACAAAAAAAATGGAATGCAAACGGATCGAATGTTGAAACTTAAATCCCGGTGTTGTACATGACTCAAAAGATCAAAGATTCCGGCCAAACTATCCCATTATTCATCAATTCAATGCAAATGCAATTCCATGTTCCAAATCATCTGACGCCTTATCACTCGAACAATAGTGTAAGAAGTGTCACTACTCCTTTCAAAGATGATATCTTTAGAGGACAGGCTGGCGCTCCACTACCGCTACCCAGTCTTAGAACCAGCTCAACTCTAATCTTTTATCGTTTTGATTTTTTCATATTTTTTATCATTTGTGTTTTTCTCTCAAGTCTGCCCTGAAGCCTAGGAGGAGTGGAGCAAAATACTGAACTGATTTTTTTGTCAACATCACTACTTTCGGTAGTAAGACGGATATTTTTCATTGCCATTTCTATATTTCGAACATAAACTGTGTGCCAAATTTTATTTAAGTACTGGGTTCTCTATTTTAGCACACTTTCCGTTCTGTTCTTGTCTTGAACATCCATTCAGTTGAGTCGGAATAAGGACGATTTCAAATAAATTGGATTGCTTTGCTCCCAAAAAATGAAATGTATTTTTGCCTGAATTTTTTCCAAATAAATCTCTACAAACACCGTGGTCGACTAAACCAGATTACGAATCTGTTCCGAAACAGATTTTTAAAAATGTAGTCGTTCAAAATGAAAGAACACGGCGATCAAATACAATGAAGCAAACAAAACTATATCTGACGCTGGTGCAAATTAGCCACAAATTGTGAATGATATGATATTGAGAATGACAACTGGTTCAAGGAAAGTATTACAACCTTTTGTACTCGTCAAAGTGGCGACCAATTTAAAGCACTAATTTGAGCTTTGAGATCGACGAAGATACGTAGTCAAGAAAAAATTCCTAGCAAGAATTACAAATTACAGATTTGCCGAATTATTCGTGAAGAATAGGACAACCTTAGGAGTTCAGATTTTACTAGAATACAGAATAGGGTGAAAATGAACTTACCCGTTGCTGATTGATGAGTAAATCGTTCTCGATGTGTCCATGGCTTTACTTTGAAGTTTAGAGAGACTCATTCGCTCCGGTGGTACTTGGACTTCAGAGATGCTGCGCCTCAATCTCCGACTGTCTTGAATATTGACATGTTGTTTAGTTATCGCAGCCGTGGACAGAGCTTGTGATTGTCCAGTAACCCCGTAAGCTGCTCCCCCGCGATTCTCCTTAAAGACTCCATGTTTTGTTCCGGCGACCATTTTGTGGTTTAATGCCACCTCAGACTGTTGGATAAAATTTTTGCCATTCACTGATGATGGGGTAGACGCTCCTCGGCGAGCTTCCTCAATGTTTACATAATGCGAAAAACTGGCAGAGTCCTTCACAGGCTTTCGCGACGGACGTCGCTGCTGCAGATCTTTATCAGAAACGGTCATGGCGGGAATATTTAGCTCAGAAGTGGCGTTAGTCACTTGTTTATTGTTTTTCGAACTATTTTTATTACTGTTTTTATTCAGCTTATGCTCACGGATTACTTCCAAGTTTTCGTAGATTGTTTCACGTGGTGGAATTTCAGAACTTGGTAAAATACTAGCTTGTCTAGGATCTGGGCAAAGACTAACCACTGGTCGGCTGCTCAAATTGGCTTGTTGCGGTGAATTAGAGGAGCAGATGAAGCTTTGAGCTCTAGAATGTTTTACCCTAGCACTGGAATTTAAAACGACAGAATTTTGTTGTTTATGGTGTGATGGCGCTGAAGAACCTAATGTGGAGGACGATGAAGGTAATGTTGTTGGCGTTGCTACTGTTGGGATCCGCTTGTCTTGGAAGCTCTGACTTCTTTCCGGGAGACGTGCGCCGAGTGAAACGTTTAGTGTCTCTTGGCCTGATTGACCTCGCACGTCCAAACTAATATTTTCACTGTCAAATTCTTTGAGTGCAATGACATTTACTGGTTCACTAGTTCCATTCCCACCTTCTTTTGTTCCAGCTAAATTATGATGACCACTTCTCAATGAGCGCAGAAATTTTGAAGCACCCGATGCAAGTCGCGTAGATTCTCGGCGCTCTACTTTTCCGTTACTGCTCACATTTCCACCACCGCCAGTTGGTTCTTTCAAGGAGGATTTGCTCACTTCCGCGTCTCCTTCACCCCTGCAAATTATATAATTTTCATTTGTTATTGGCTAGTTCATTTAATCTCAAACCCAGATTAAAATAGGCAACAAGGCAACGCAGCAACAGCCATTATCATTTTGCGAGACCTCAAGCGCAATTTCATGATCATAATGGGCATTTGGTAATCTCGTATTGCCTTCATTTCTTTGCCAATTTATTTTTCAGAATTCATGTCCTTCTTATCTCCTCAAAGTCTAAAACTTGTCTCAACCTGCCGTAGCATCCTTAAGGACAAATTTAATTGAGAAAAAATTGCAATCCTTTAAAACAAAACTGAGGAGAGGCACACACTTTGGAGTATACACAAAAGTGATACAAGAACAAGTGCATAACATGCCTTGAAAGATGCACGGAATTTCATAGTCACGTAATATTCTTAGTATTCCTTGCATAAAATTGTCTCAATCTGCCTTGATAATCGGAAGGAAGTCATTACGCAATCATTCATCTTGCCTTATGCAAGTTCATGGAATACCTCAAATCAGACAAATAAATTATTCTCAATTGACTTGCAAAAATCTATAGCTACTTGACTTGAAGTAAACAATATTCTATTCGACGACTTGATTCGGCTACTATATAGTAATCGGAGTGCAAAATTTATTTTGCATTAGTCTTCAGCTGCATATAATTACTAATTTACTCACAAATTTAATATATGACCATGTCAAAACTTGGAAGAAATGAAGGGATTGATCAGGGACAGGAAATGAGTGACTGGTCAAGGCTCTCCCCCTCAATTCCATTTACGTGTCCGTGCCCCACAAAAAGAATTAAATGAAGAACAAAATAATGGTAAAGCTTATGGGCCGCTCGGGATCTTGCAGTCCCATTGTAGTATTTGCATTGTTGTGATTTGGAAGAAGACCTCCGGCTAATGTTTCTTGCCCAAAGCAAAAGTAACAGTGTAATAATAAAAGCTTCTGTCTTTACGCAACTAATGAGATATCATCCCCCATACATTTCATCCATCATAAAAAATGTGAGCCCTTCATGTCCATCCATTTCTTGGACTGTGTTATGTATGACTGTGACCGTGACAATATTTGTGTTGTACAAGTCCACAAATTTAGAGCAGCTGCAGGGATGTGCTGGTACTGGTCCTGCTAGCATTATTATTAGGATTGTACAACAATTATGTAAGGATTTTTGCTGTGTGCGACAACACAAGGTCTCATAGACAGGAGAAAGATGATAGATTAAAAAAAAAGATGCTGCATTGTTTGAAGGAATGAATCACTGAATTAAACTAAGGGCTGTACATATATCCCAAGTCGGGATGAAGTAGTCGTAGTCGTATTTTATTTATTATTAGGAGTGGTCCTTCTTTCTCTTAGAATTACACCAGGACCACGAACCACCCTTGTTCTACTTTCGTGACTGCTAACGGAGAGCAACGAACATGAACAAACCACTCTTGACTAACGGAGAGCGGAGTTGAGACAATATATTCTGTCACGATCTCACCGATTCTCCAAAAATCAACGTGATCCCACCTTAATCAACATTACGGCAGTCAGCCAGCCTGTACGTTCCTCTACAGGTACAGCATGTGCGAAACATCAACATTCTAAGATCGCAGGTTGTGATTTCAATGCCCAAAATTGCACAGAAATTTTTTATTCATCGTGAGCAAGCAATGAGGACCATTTCATTGACGAAAGGGCATTTTGTATAACCAACTCCAACGCATTGTCTTTTTATCGCCTTGGCGGTAGAAAAATCTTTAGAGGTATCTCTCTTGCTTATGTATGCACATAATATACGCCCAGCCAAACTCATTTGCAAGTTGACCCACAGTCAATTACCCCATTTAGGAACGATCGGGACTTACAAAATCCGTCAGAATCGTAAATAATTCATTTTTAAGGCAATTAGCACATAATCCTAATGCCATTCCATCTCAATGCAAGAATGCAATGACTAACCAAGTTCTATTCTTCTGCTCAATCAAAGCCAATTTGCTAAGAACATTGAGCATTTCTAGTTGGCAACCCGCGATTACATGTGTAGTACAGCAAGTATCTTTAGAATAAATTGTTGGCTGTCGATACGGGGTCCAGCCTAACCACTACTCATGAAGGTTAAGATCAAATTCGACTTCTATCACCGACCTCTTTACACCTTTCAATTTCAAGCGCAGTCACGGCAACGACAACAATTGAGTCCACAGACTGCACAACGTGTGGTTGTCTGCACGAGACTTCACCCGAATAACACTCAACAATTGGCTTCCGGCTGAGCAAAAGTAAGGTGGATGGACACCTCAAGTTGTTCCAAGAATGTAACCAACATTTCAATTATTCCTCACACCTGTGCTTGCCTTGCTTTGCCGTAACCTCTCTCCTACTATTCATTCACCTGTGAATGACATACATTTATTTTGTAGGGATAAATTGGAAAATAAATATTAAAATGTCACAATGAGCCAGGCGATGAACAAAAACGGTTTCATTCAGCCAGTTCCACGTACTTAATTGCAATCCGATCAGGTGGAATTACGAACAGTGCATTCCGAACGAGTATCACATTGCCTACCATTGCATTAAAAATCAAGAGCTGTGGCTGTGTGTGATTGAACAGAGGGCAAACAAGGTGTTTGGCTAAAGACTTGTAGAATTACAATTGCAAAAGTTGTCATTGTTGCATTCTTCAACGATTCTTAGACGCATAATAAGTCCATTTGCAGTGACTCACGCATTTAGATTTGTTGGATAACGGCGACATGGCCGTACCTGGAGTGCAATGCAGTTGAAACTTGTAGTCCCCACCTACCTGACATTTAATTCGGAATGATGTAAGAAAATGAAAATGAGATTGACTCAATGAGACTGAATCGAGTCGAGTCTCTCCCATTGTCCTTCCTTACGTGGACTAATCTGTCCTATCGTCCAATTTAATCTGTCCACCATACGCATACCACTACCACAGAGAATTTGCCATCACTTATTTCAATATTCTACTTACTTACTTCAATTATTCCAAATTGAGAACAGATTACTTCAATCAAATCAAATTTACTCCTTGGGAAATGTCACACTCTCACTTAATTGTAGGACTGCGTGCGCGGCTCACAAACACCGCAGCAGCAGCAAAATCATCCCTACCATACGAACAATGACTTTAAGCAGCATTCCATTCAATTGTCACTTTATAAATCTAGATTGCACTAGCACTAAGGCATCGCCATTATTTTCACGCACTTTTCAGCTAATCCCGGATTTATTTCAGGGAATTACACCTTCCATTAGAAGTACAAGTAAATATTTACATGCCGGTGGTCCAATCCTTCAGGTTATATACACAATCTACAAACTTTCGCAATTCATGCCTGGGTCAACTAAACCTCAAGTCATCGGTGGCTCTACTTTTGTTGAACCCCAAAAATATTGTTATTTGTATTGACAGTAAAGTACCCAGCGCCAGCTCATGTCTACACGAAAGGGGTTTATTCCAAATCCAATTCCTGCATCCAACTCGGCTAAATTTCACCATCACAGATCACCAAAACATTACTATTTCTTGCTCGCTCCTAACATTACTTTTATTACCTTTCTGATTCTTGAGAGCTTTCTACACCGTAAATATATTATACGACCAGAAAATTTTGAGGATCTCAATCTTTGTTCATGCAAAAGACCTAGTATAATCGTTTTACGTGTGATTGTTTACGCTCTCCTTTCGTGTTTCGACATTATTTTTACATCGATATTAAAATCCTCCCATGATAGGAGTTTAACAGTTTTCTTTTTTTACTACGGATTGTGTCTCTTTTAAATGTGGAGCATCAACCTTTGACTCTTGTGGCCAACTAGCATATGTTTTTTGTGTGTTTCAAATCGCTAACTGCATGATTCAGATTTCGGATTTCCATTCTCAACTCTTGGGCAGAGGTTTACGAGTTGGCTTGGCTGCTACGACTTTAAACAATTAGCCAAGACCAAAGAAAAGAATCACATCAAATCCCTTAAAGACCAGCGTTATAATCCATTATCCACAGAATATGGGATCTGTCCTACTTTTATTCTTCCTCATAAGTCTCACCATAAAATTCGGAATGGATCATCTTCACTTTGCAATTGTAGAAAAAGATCAACTTGTGCTTCTATCTAGTCTCTCCAACACTTTCTTTGCCTTTCATCTGACTTGACTCAATTGGACTAACTATATACTCATGAATTAGCTACACTTACGCTTCTTTCAATTGCCCAAAACTGAGCCTTTTGTAGACGAGCACACTGCTCTGTATTAGTAACTATTATTTCAACCTAGCGCACAATACACTGCGTTAGTAAAAGTGATAATAGTCTCAATTGTCACTTTTGAATTTGTCTAGCTTCATTTGCAGAAAATTGGAAATCAAATTCTTGGAACTCGTTTTCATAGAACAACTGCAACAGCACATGAAACAAAATAATGTAATCCAATCGGCAAACAAAACTACGGTTAGCGAAATAACACAAATGTGGAATATGATTAATTCGCCAAAACTTCACATTAGTCACAATTGCCTTCCTACGACTCTACTCTGCAATCCTATCAGTTGGTTTACAAATTGTAACCTGATGTTAGTTCGACGAATTAAGTGCGGAAGGAACTGTTTAACTAATTGAGACAAATCAGCTTGTCATCAGCGTCTGAGCTTTCGCTGACACAGATAAGAAAAGTAGCATTCTTGACTCGTACTTCTTCCCTCGCCAAATTGCAAATGATTGAAGAGGAAATGCTGGATAATTGCCTTCATCTATTCATCATTTTCTGCTTACTTAGATCACCACAAATGTAACTCAAAAGAGCCTAAGTAAGCACTCATTAAATCATTCATTTGCTGAAAACATGAAGCTCGCATTCACACTCAACGAGAAGAGGATGGCACGAGCGAACGTGAATTACGCAATGCTCAATCATCACTGATTGTGTGGCACGTACAAGAGTTAGATTTTTTCTGATGGGTTTGAGTAAATACTTGACTGTTATTAGCAAATTGCTCTGGATTTGGTCCAAGTTTCATTCAATCAAAGAAGTATTATAATTTTCGAGTCAGATCAGAATCAAAGAACTTTGACTCGACTCGACTCAATTCAAAGAACTAGGTAAGTAGTCCATCCATTCTCAGCGTCAACGTGAACTTTGAGAAGAAGAGTTGAGAAAAATGTGAATGCGTGCATCCATGAGGTAAGAGTGTCTCCTTTGAGGTGATGGGAGTGAAAGTGACACTTTGTTTGGTGGAAGGGTTGCAGCACAGCGCAGTAAATCCATATCCATACATATTTTTATATATTTTCGACTAGCACTATTACAATTCGGCAAAAATAGTTCGGCAAGGTAGACAAGCCTGAAGAAATTAAAGCAAAATATTTCGGCCAAGCAGACAGCTCAGTGCTGAATTCATTCATGAAATGATTATGAAACACAAAAGCGTTATACTTCTTGGACTAATTTATGATATTGGATCCCCACATCCCCAAAATCCAAAATCTACTCAAAACCTGATAACTTGACAAAATTCCACCTGCCTGGCCTTACTGCAATTCCTCATAATTTTGCTCGTGAGCTTGTGACACCCCTTCACTTCACGGTACATATTGTTGTCAACCACTTGCAACAATGTTGAATGACACAAGCTTTACATAAATATGCTCGCTGATGAATACGTGGATGTGCACTGGTCGTTGCTCTAGTTTACATGAACTCGATCATCCTGTCCGTCCAACTGTTTTCAAAATATTTATTGTCTCGTATTTCTTTACCTGTCTACCCTCTCAGAAATTTCCCCCACCCCTTCAATTATTATTATTATTATTATTCTCTTTCTTTTTATATTCTTCGAACTTTGTTTAATTTAAGTTTGTATAAAGTCTGAATAAGCCGGGTTCTCGCCTTGATAACAATGCAATGTTATCTTGTGATTATCTCTTTTGACAGTCACCAGTTATAATGTATGCAATTTTTCTTTGTATGTACAGAAGACATGACGAGCGTACCTGCCAAATTATATAATAATTTGATGTTGAATTCAAGTCTGACGTAAAAATTCGAGATCGTTGCATTGGTGGTCAAATTAAAATTATTCATTGTGTATGTAAATCTCGAATATGCAATACAAATAATAGGACTGGGATCAATCAAGCAGCTCTAAAATTAAGTACCAATCCGTAATTTGCAAAAACGAGAACATTAACCCTAGCCATGGATATTCTGAATGTGATTAAAAAATTCATCGAGATTTGTCTATTTGCACTAAGCTAAACAAAACGTCAGGGTCCCGGCTCTAAATCTAAATTATCTTCAATAAAGAAAATAATATCTTAGACCTCAACACATACTATGAAAAAATGTCATCAGTTCAGTAGAGAAGAGTGAAAGCGTGTGAGTCTTTGCTTTGAATTTGGCACCCCCTCTATTTTCGCCTAATTACGATAGCAAATCTTCTCTTACCATATGTCATCTTAATGCCAAACGTGATCCTAACTAGACTGCTAATCTGAAGCTTAACATTTTTATTGCTCGTTGATTCGCTCGCTAATTTCACAATAAGAATTGAGGACCTGATTTTGCACGTGCGAATAGGTGAACAAAGAAAACGACTGAATTCCAAAGCACATGATGCGTATTCCGGAATATCAAAACAAAGTTTAGACTATGCGACAAATTCTTTGGCTAGATTTAGATCAGGGTGCATTCGTCAAAGACCTACGGAAGTAGGAATATGCTCAACACCAGGTTCGCACATATGACTTCTACTCGATAGAACGAAGCCACGCCGTTCATTGGTTCACTATGAAGTGCAAGAGAATAATTCTCAGCTATTTCGAAATCATTCCATCATCAAATTACAAATGTAATTGTAGAGAATAAAAGTGCAATTTGCACTAAATCATCTAAAAATGCTTTGGTCACTATTCAAGCAGACACAGATTATAATTCTGCAGTCTGCAATTCAAAAATTACAGCGCATTCGTCACACAAAATAAAATATTAGATGTTAATTAAGAATGAACACTCTATTAAACCGTGCATTAATTGCAGGCTATATAATAACCAATGCGTTTTGCATTTTGAACTGCGTCAGACAATAAGCGTGAATCCAAGTAATTTGTAATAATGCAATCAAATATCATAAGACGTTGTTATGCAACTGCAAGGAAAAGTGCCTTGTCCGAAGGCGCGTCGTTATTAAATTCACACCACAGTAAAAGTATTGCGCCAGTGACAGGGACATGGGACAGGAACAGAATGACAATTGTTCTACTCTAAACATAGGTCTCGAAATAAGTCTTAGCACATTTTAATTACTACAATTTGAAAGTTCAAACTTTTTCCTGGACTTTCGTCAGCGATTAGCGGGCCGGCCAAACTTCCTGGCACTCAACATTTGATTTTAACGGCACGAGCAACATGTCCCTTCCATGTATCTTGTGGGAACGTTTTTGTGCCTTTTCAATATATGCATGTTAGAGCGAGCGAGTGCGAGTAGATAAAAATGACGACAGAGAACCCTTTTCACGGCTTTCATCGAATTTGAATTTTTCTCATTAATCTCTGTCCATCCATTCACTGAACACAAATAATCGAGCGAGAAGTAATCCAGTGAAAACCCTTTACTCATTGTTTTTATTGTTACGAATTGAAACAAAGGAAAGAACTACAAGTCATCGCTTGTCCATTATTTGTACAGCGTAATAAACCCTTAAGGGCTCCTTCGAAGTTACGAGTGAAACTGAATGCTGCTTGAGGTAATTTATATATTCATGTATTTAAAAATAATCTTTTAGACTTGGACGATGCAAGATGCAGATGCAGCTACAACAAAGCACAAAGCGGCAGCATTGAAACGGAGAACCAGGAGCCAGAAATAAATATTAAATTGTTTTTTGGCCTACCCCCACCGTCGTAAAATATGAGACTTTAAAATTACTTTCTGCAATTATAGGTTGGCGATCACCTTAACGATAATTACATTAACGTTGGTTTCGCTCAAGTAGGTTATGAAATAGGAAATGGAAAGGCACAAATTAAATTTAAAAACATTTGCAAAATGCCGCTGAGGTGAAATTGAGAATAAAGTTTTACGATTTGGTTTTGGTTCATGGTTGGAAAGACATGACGGCAGATGTTATTTATTTCCAATCGTGTTTAATACCCATCTTCCATTGTACTTATTGTTAAAGGCTTCATATTAAAACTAATTTCTCTCAATTGCCAATTGGCATTTAAAAAGGGCATGGCTATGGCATGACCATTCAATTTCAATTTCATTTCTTATGGATCTACACCAGAGAAGGCTCGAGGTACAAAGGCCGGGCGCTTTGCCAGTCGAGTCAGACCATTTCACAAAAATAATTAGATAATGGCACTTATGATTTCCGGATTTTTGAACAATCGAATCGAGGCTTCAAGAATCACCTTAACTGCACCGAATAGGCCACATCTGCTTTGTTCATTTCCATTCATAGCCTGTACTAAAAATGAACACGGCTATAAATGTTCGCTTTCATTAATTTATTGCATTTAGATCTTGCAAAAGAAAACTACAGAACTCATGTGAGTAAATTTTTAACCATATTCGTAGCCTTCCTATCATTATAAATCCTAAACGTCTCATAAAAATTTATGCATGAATCATTTTACGACAAAAATTTTACGATGTGCTGAGCCTTGTGCGTGAGATGAGCCAGATGAGCCTAATTTCAAAGGAAAATGCAAGCATTTGATGGTTTGTTGCCAAACTTAGAAGACGGCTAACTTTTGTTAACACCGAAACCGACAAGCCAGACTTTCTAGTGTTGCTTGCAAAATTAAATTGAGTGCCTGCCAAAGGGTTAGGTAAAAGAATTTCTAGAATAATCAATTTTGCAAATCGCAGTTCATGAAGACCATAATATTCCAATGGTAATTGCCAGCAATAGAAGAAAGCATTGTTGGCGTCGCTCGCAAGTGAACTGCAAACTGGTTGACTTTATAGCAACTGGTAAAGATGGTAACAATGCATTCACGATGGACTACCTTGCCACCTTGCCAGACCCAGGTGAACCAAGACGCTAACCACTTTTCCTTCAAGAGGACAGGCAAAGAATGAAATGCAGCAATGTTCTACTCAATTCGATGTTACTTTGTTCAACATGGAGTCTCACTGATTTAGAATTAATTTTGCTTTAGAAATTCTGAAATAATGTTGGACTTCATTATTTTAAATAAAATTTAAATTTAAATAAATTTAGCAATTGGCTGGAGATGCACATTTGCTGGTCAAACTGAAAAATAATTTTCATTTTACTTGCTAAACCTTAACCTTTAACTACTTTCATTTTTAATGATCTTATGCTTATTTCTCTTCAGCATTTGAAAATACTGTAATCACATTCACAACATTTTTAAGAAAATATCAAATTTATTTGTTAACATTATTAAATTGTGTCCTGGTCTCAACCTTCGGTGCAGAGTACATGACTGGAATAAAATTGAGCGGCTATCAACAGCTAATCGCAAAAATGCAGGATTTGTGTGTTCCGTCTTGAAAGAAGTGAGTGAGTTGCTTGCTAACAAACAAATTAGAAAACGTATTCATTTGTTTTTTTAAGAAGTCAAGTTTTTGAATCCACTGCAGTAGTTGCGTGGTATACATTTCAGCATTTTGGAAACGAAACAGGGAACCACTTCTCTTTTTTAATGTTTATGGGAAAGGTTGATTGTTGCTTTTGCTTCTCGAAGAGGTCCATATGTACATGGGAATGGAATTCACGGGGAACATCCTGTTGCCATTAAAAATTGGTCTTAATTTCTGTGAGTGTAATCTCTGTCATTTTCGCAAATTCGTACTCAAATTGAACTCATTTGAAATGTTGGACTCTCAAATCCAGTCATTCTGTCAAGAATTGTTCCCAGTGCGAGTGCAATGGCACGAAATCACAAGAGATAAGTGAACTGAAGCCTTCACAATAGTCCAAGCGGAACATGACAACAGATTTAATAGTTGCACAGCAAATTCATCCTTTCAACGATTAAATATTATGAAATCAAGAATAATTACGAAGTCTTGCATTCGAAATGATTGCAAAAACAGTGCTTGTTGTTTATGCCCACACGATCGAATTTGTGAGGAGTTCGAGAACCTCGGCTTAGAAAGGGCTTAAGGATCATTGAGGCAATATTATGTCCATGAAAGGAATAGCCCAA